>JAIPRK010000480.1:148923-192963 GCA_025469195.1 Chaitophorus viminalis
ATTTTATGACTGTTTTAAATTTAAATTTTTACGAAATTGCATTGTAATTCAATTTAAATATAAAATACTATATTATTATATACACATTTTAGACAAACATATTAACTCCATTCAGAATCGTTATTCGGATACAATGATATCTGTCATTGCATTCAAATTTAACAAATCCATTGTAATAATGACCTATCCTATAAACGAGGTGCACTCCACCCCCAACTGTACAGCAAAGCGAGACCCACCCATTCTTTTTTCTATTTAATTTATACTTAAGGTTCAAACTTTTAACACAAGGTTATACATAAGTTATTCTTCAAATAACTATAAAAAAAATTTCTACTGGACTTAAAGAAAAAATATTTATTACCGTTTGAAATTTAAATTTTTATGAAATTGCATAAAATAATGATTTATCCTCAAATAACAAATACATGTTATTATTCAAAAAGTATTAGTTGCAGAAACTCGAAACTTTTACCAGTTGTTTAAATTGAAATTTTCTTTTAGTTATTTTTTTTTTTAAAATATTATACTGATTTTTAAGCAACTTATAGGCATTTTAAATATTAGATTTTTTACTTTTTTTTCATATAATTGTTGATAAAAAAATTTGGTTGGTACAAAATACTTGAAAAATTAATAGAAGATTCCTCAAAAGTTGATCTTATTGACATTAAAATATTACTAAAATCCATAAGCACAATTATTTTTTATAAGCGTTTGATAAGCAAAAATTGATATAATATTTCATATTAAATATAACACAATATATGTAATATACCTATTCTGGACTAACATATCACTCCACCCTCTACTGTACAGCATAGCAAGTCCATCCGGTTCTTTTATGATAGTTTATGTTACATAATGATTATGTTAATTGACCCAGGAAAAGCCAATTTGGGGAGATGTAACTTATTAGTATTGTCATCATTTCATTCGCTCTGTCAAATTCGATATGAAGTTTATTTTATTTGCATTTTTACAAGCGTAGATGCGATATCGTCTGTTAAAGTTTTAACATCAATTAAATAGTTTTCCAACATTCGTAGATAAGGCATATTGAATTATTATACAATTGAACACATTTTAAATGAAAGCAATTCAAGTATAATTCAAGTATGAATCACGTTATTATACTGCAAATTTATTATAGTCCACTGAGATCGTAAATTGTATGTGTTATAGGGATCACGTGATCATTAATCGTTGCATGTGTTATCATAAAATGCCTTGTACAAAATGATCCCTATAACGTATTAAAAAATATTGTGTAGGAGATTGTACGAAAACTCGGTCTATACAATATAACTGCAATAATGTACCCGTTTCACCGAAATAATTATGAATTCATGTCAAAAGAAAATTGTTTTTTCAACCTGGCGGTACGGACACAATACATTGTTCGTCTTCAAAGGTGTCTATAATATACATGCAATAGGTATAGGTACGGTGTTTTCACGTGAACTGAGCTGCCGGTCCTGTCGGTCATAATTTATTCCGGTTACCGCGAATCCCCCTGACTCCCGTTATCCGTCTGCCAAGTTGATGATGACTCAACGGAAATTATTCTTTCGTTAAATACATTGTTAAACGCAATATATAATAAATAGTAAACCAAACACTGCTAAAGATTACCGAAAAAAAAATTTAACAAAATAGGTACTATCAGTTTGTAAATTCAACAAACCGGTTACATTTTAAAATATGTACAAGTTTTCACAGTAATATCATTATTCATTTTATGGAAAATAACTATTTTATCTGTTACTCTTATGATAAACCTCAAACGAACCCTATAAGCACGTCTTGTGTTTTGATCAGAAAAAAAAACTTTTTTCCTTTAATGTAGGTACCTGTTACGAACAAAATGAATTCCTGTTTTAAAATCTCTTAGAATGTCAAAAAAAAAAATAAGATAGGTCATTATTACAATGGATTTGTTAAATTTGAATGCAATGATAGATATCATTGTATACAAATAACGATTCTGAACTGAGTTAATATGGTTGTCTAAAATGTGTATATAATAATATAGAATTTTATATTTAAATTGAATTATAATGCAATATCATAAAAATTTAAATTTCAAACAATAATAAAATTTTTTCTTTTAAGTCCGGTAGAAATTTTTTATAAATTGTTGAAGATTAGCTTATGGACAACCTAGTGTTAAAATTTTGAACCTTAGTTATAAACAGAAAAATTTTATGAATTTTCAACTACAAAATAACTTGCAAATTATCGCGATTTCAACATATTTTATACAAATTTGAACCTTATGGGCTTATAAAAAAAATTTGAGTGAAACCATCTCCGATATTTTTTAGTTACAATTAATATAACTTATAATTAATCCTTTAATACGTTTTCAAGAGTTTTCGGACAGCCAAAAAAATTTTATGGATATTTTAAAAAAAAACTTCAAAAATCGAAAATTTAAATTATCTATAAATAAGTCAAAATATGTCAAAATACTTTGAAATCTTAACCATGTATAGAGAACGCCAATATAAAAATTTGGTTAAAATTTTAAGTTGTTGCTGTTTTTTGTTTTTGTGTTAGAACATTTAAAAAAAATGTATTTTGTAAAAACGTAATTTTGCATAAAATTTCGCGTTTTTTTGTAATTTTTTTTATCGTTTTTTTCAATTTTTTTTAAAAGTATTCAAAAAGTTGTATTTTTGATTTACCCAAGCACCATCTACATTCATTTTCCTACCAGAAAAGTTGCTGTTTGAGAAAATCAAAGCATTTTTACTGCTAAAAAAGGTGTCGCAAGACACAAAAAAAAATAAATAAAAAAATAAATAAAAAAAAAATACATCATTGTAAAATCAATAGATTCCATCACTCCGTTCACAATCTAAAACAAAATTACAATAATAATAATTGTATTTATATTTGTTTCTTTTGTATACTTTTCATGATCGAAAGGAATTCACTGATCTAATATACACGCTTTGGCGTATTTTATTTCATTTTTAAAGCTGTTGGAAAACATAAAAATTAAACTTGATTTTTTTAAATGTTTTATGGTTTTGATTTCTTTACAGTATTTTTAGAGTGTTCTATTTAAATTTTTTCTATGTATTATTTTTGTTTTAACATTGAAAATTTTAAATTAAAGTCAATTTTATTGAAATGAATTAAATATGAGGAATAATTAAAAATTTCTGAATTTAATTTTTTATTTTTATTTATTATAAAGTTCAAAAAATGGCTCTAATTTATGGATAAATTACTTATTATATTAAATATTAGAATGCAACTGATGAATATTAGTACCTACTTTGTAGATTTTACGATTGTAGTAGAACTTTAAATTTGATTTATACATACATCATGTTATCATAATGAGATTGGAATGGTCAAAACTCAGGCGTAGAATGTAGATACACAATATTATATAAGAAAACGTCTATTATTATTGAAATACCTACACAAAAAAGAATTCATTAAATAGGCACCTGGCATAATAAGTCATTATAATATATGGTATCAACATTGGTTTCAATGTGGTTTTTACGTTAAATTAAATTTTCGTTCGAACAAAAATTTTAACACCAACCTGAGCGTAAATTATTTATATGGACAAAAATTAAACAATTATCATATTACAAAAATGAGAATTGGATTTTGTGTGTGAATTATAGGTATCAATTTATAAATTATAAATTATATGTATACATATTATATGGATTTTCTGTTGTATATTTTATCATACTGTCGTTATTATATCAATACAGTCCGTCCTTAATTTGTATACTATTTGTACTTTCAAATGTAAATAGGTAGTAAATGTATTTCGTCACAACAAATAAGCGTCGTTCAGCCTAAAGTAATTTACAAAGCGCAGCTGATATTATAAGCTTATAATAACACACCGTTTCAAACATATAACAATGTATCGCGAGTCTGTGTATGTGTGTGTGTGTGTGTGTCGTATCAACATATCAGGTAATCCTATTTCGTAAGACCTTAAACACAAAGCTTAAGCATTCAGCCATTGTCAAATTCAAGCAATCAAACCACGCCCGCAAACAACTAATGAACACAACTTGATTTACTCAATTCGAGGTCCGCCGACGACAGTGAACGAACTCAGGGGCCGAAGCAACATGCCACTGTCTCGAGTCAGGATCATTTCTTTCAAACTCTCGTTGTATGGCCGTCTTGAGGGAGTCGACCAACTTGATTCCTTCGGCGCGATCACTTCGTTTTGATCTTTATGATCAAAAGAGATTAAGGACACATACAAACATAAAACCATTTGACCGCTTAAACGGAATATTTTACGTGCCTATAGCCTATTGCATAGCAACTAAAGAACTTTTGGATTCGAAATAGTGTCGGGGCGTCAGGAGAGGGTGGAGTCATTTATTACGTTAAACTCGGTCACGAACAGTCTTTCCCATTCCGACGATCGTTTTAATGTTTTCCCGGTATCCCATAACCGTGAACTTATAATAACCTAAATTTCATGGTCCCCATACACGTGCACATTATATTCGCGAAACGCGGTCGAGACCTATGCTGCAAATGACGCTCAAAACCGACAAGTAACCATGAAAAAATATAATAATAATAATAATAATAATAATAATATGTCATCGTGTCAAAATGTATAAATGCGTCTTGCCGTTAACACCGGATACGTTTTTCTACACAGATGCCTATATATACATTTTACGTATAATGACGAAGACGAGAATATTCGACGTATGCGTTCTAAAAGTTCGAGTAGACTTTAGTCGTTTTAAATTGCATTTACAAAATTAAACATCATCTAACTATTGCTTGTTTAAAAAAAGGAGTGCGTAAAAATAATTCTAGACTAAAATCCTCGTAGGTTCGTTATAAAGACGTAAGAAATCAGCGTTTGGATACCTCATTTTTGCTTCCTGGACATTGGCCTTTACAAATTTGGTAATTTCTATTGGAAAATTTTGTGATCTGACTGCGTGATGTATAAAATTCAGTCTTGAGACAAACTTATCGCAAAAAATAGCAATTTTAGCAACACATTTGCTTCATTTACCAGTATTTTTCGGAGCTGTTATCCTAAAGATTCATATCGATTGTTAATAAAACCGTATTCACGAAATTATTCATGTTAATTAAAAATGTTTTTTTACTAGGTACAAATTCCTTTTTGAACGCACCTTTTTAATTACTTTTTAATTTAAGTCGCGTAGCGAGTGAAACGTTTCGGAACAGTCATTTTGGATCAGCCGCTTTAGCAAGAGAAAAGCAATTAAAAGTAAAATAAAATACATCTAGATTCGAATATTAATGATGACATTATAACACACTAAGAACTATTAAGTTTTTTTATTTCATATGTAGATTACCATTTCAGATTAGTGGTTTTTACAAGTTTTCCCTAGTTTTTTTAAAAAGCACTGCCTGTAAGATTTATGACAATTCTATTCAAAAATCTAATGATTTATTTATATTAATTTTTTATAAATGTAACTAAAAATACCTTACGTTGATAGTCCAAAACACATAATATGTATATATTCCTTCGAATGCCTCTCATATAGAGCAAACGGATGTCTAATAAAATCGATTATCACGATTTTAATTTTAGCGGAAGAGGGCGTCGAAAATATGCATCTATTCGGATTAAAATATTCACTTTGGCAGCGACATCATTATTAAAAGAGTGTTTATTTACATGAGCTGTTTATACATAGGGGAAGGAAGGTGATGCGTGTCGTGTTAGGGGCGTTTGCCTTTGGGAACAAGGGCACTAGCACAAGAGGGTGGATCATGTAATAAAATTAAAACAAGAATAAAATACTTGTAAAAATTTAAAAAATAAAAATGAAGGGTAGTGACATAAACTTGTGATTTTATTAACAACAATAACAATCACCACAGTAGTGTAGTTAATTGATATGAGACCTGAGGCCGATTTAGATAATAAATTCTGATATTTTTTTATTATTGTACATTTTTAATTGTAACATTTTACTATTTTAGCCGTTACAAAACTGTATTGTAGGATTTATTATATTATTATTATAATCAAAGTTCAAATTTCCTGGCTATTATTTTACGAGTGAAACACGGCTAAGGAGACAAATAGGTACAATTGATAGGCAACGATAGAATTACAAGTATAGATATCGTTCAAAAATAACTTAAATCTTTACAATTCGATACTATATCGAAAGTTACCGAACTTATACCTGCCAAAAATTATTTTTTTTTTAAGAAAACTCAACTTTACTAAGAAATACTATTATTATATATATATGATCAATAATTATTGTTAAATAAAAATTTAAAAATATAGTATAATGATAATTAAATTGAGAGGAAAAACTGATTTCACATACCTTACGGAAATAAATATTAATAAACTATGATTGACATGGAATCCGTTCCATATACAGAAATTAAATTCAAATTTAAAATTTAAAATTTAAATAAAAACTACCATGGCCAACCTCAAATATTAAAATTAAAATAATATAAATTAAAAAACGAATACAAATGTTAATATTTCCGGAACTTTTCTACTTTACCGAATATCCTTAGTTTTAGTATTTTTTTTAAAAAAAAAATCGATGTGTTTTAAAAACGATAGTGAAAATTAAAATTAAAATAATAACTACAGATAGCTTCTGGCCTCTTCGCTCACTCTCTACGAGAGCTTACTGCGTAACTTAAATTAAAAATAATAATCCCCCCATTTTTTCTGAAAAACTACGTCGAATAGATAACACAAGGTAGAGTAAATACGTTTTGGGTAAAAAGTCGAAAATTAAGTATACTTCTTTTAATTCTACTACTATTTTGCATATTTTATTTTACTTATAGTTTTTTTTATTATTATTTATTTCTATCTGGCAAAAATGAACAATTTGAAAATCAAAGTTTTAATTCTTATCTGCGTTTCGGGAAAAGTGCCCACGTAGTACTATATTATGTAAAGTTTACGAATTCCGTGTGTTTCTCAATACACTTGATAGTTAATCAGATTGGTCATCTGATGTTTTTCGATGTTCCTCAAAAATTCTAAAAATCAGAGGTGGACAATCTGATTGCTCCTCGATGAATCCGATAGCACACCTACTAAACAGGGTGGTGCACGATGCGATGACATGATAAGGTTTATCAATCCTATGCTTCATCAGATGAATTATCATAATTATTGAGGAACACACGGATTGTAAACGAACAACAATATTGAGCGGTGATTACTATTGTTCTTTTGCCATTGTCCCGCGCAATAATTTCATAAAATACCACTACCATATCGTTGTGTACACACGCACCTTGGCCGGTGGCGTCCGGATGCGGCGTGGTCGGATACTTGCGGTACTCGGCCATCTGCTCGGTCTCGCCGTCCATCGTGCCCTCGTCCACCCGGAGCCCGGTGCCGGGCCGCAGGTTGTCCGCCCGCCGGCCGTCCGGGTGCGGCACGTACTGGTCGTGCTGCTCCGACCGGAACTCCATGCCCTCCGGCGCCGCTCCGTCCGCGCACACGAACGGCCCAATGTGACTGCCCTGCCGCGGCGCCACGTTCCGTTCCCTCGGCGCGTCCGTGTACCGTTCCGCGTTCTCGGTCGTGAACTCCGTCTCGCCCTCCACCTGCAGCTCGTCCCTGGGCACGGCCGCGTGCCGCCTGTTCGTGCTCATCTCCTCCGCGGTCCGGTACGGCGGCTCGAACCGGCACCTGTACTCGGTGTCGAACGACGGGCTGGCTGACAGGCTGATCGGCGGTTGCTGTTGCGTGCGCTGCGGTTGCGGTAGCGGTTCCGGTTCCGGTCGCTGTTGCGGCGACGCTAACGCTGCAGCACCGGCGCCAAACTCCTTCCGCCGGTACTTGTGCAACTGGTCGACGGTCACCAGCGGCTTGTGACTGTACCAGTGCGACAGGCGTCCCAACGACTGTTGACGGTGTACGGACGCCGGACGGTCCTGTTTCCGCTTGTTCTTGCCACTGCCGCCGCCGCTGCCCTTTCGGTACCTAAGTTTGAACGAATCCGTTTTCAAAAATGTTCTATCATCTACAGCCGAATAAATGTACGCACTACTCCCCACCTTACCTAACCCCCTCTGTATACACTTTTTACTACCTACCCATTTTGGTTTTTTTTTTTTTTTTCGACTGGAGGAGGTCGCCGATTTCATATTTGCCCCGGGTTGAAAAATAAACCATGAGATTCGATCACTCTATTACTTAATGCAGTTAACCTGACTATTAATATCTAATTTGAATGTATGTTATTTTAAAGAAACTACTATAATTAATTTAATACTTAATCAATTGTTGTATATTAATGTTAACGCTCATTTTACAAAAATCTTCATTTTTTGATTTTTTATTCTAATAATAATTACAATATATTGCTTGTGATAGGTGGCAGAAATGAGTTTATAGCCATCGATGTTCCCTCGGCAATGCATTTGTTGTTCTAAGTCTGGGTCATCTGCAGTAAAACTACATCAGCTTTAAGTTCTGGTAATAAACGAGCTACTCTTGTTTCTGCTTAAGCCTTCGACATTCAGTTGGAAGATAATCAGCTGAGGGCCATATCTCGGGTCAAAGAGCCCTGAAAAGAGCTGGTTTGTGTGTTGTTAGTATTAATGTTGGCGTTGTTGCTCAAAATTGCTGTAAAATCATGGAGACAATGCAATAATTGCAATGATAAACATGAATGTAAATTTAAACTCAATGTGTTATCATAATACTAGTTTGAAATTTTGTAAAATTAGGATAATAAAATATTGGTTACAAATTATAAAGAGACTACTCATTCCTGACTTAGGCACCCCTTAGATTACATGACCAAAACCCTAACCTCTTGTTTAGTGCCACTGCCTGCGTACACACGCCCACAACGCGGTGACGAAAGATACTTTTGCTACTCCATACGTTATTATAACTGGACTATTGTTTTGCTACCTAAAATTCAAATTTGTATTTCGAAAATGTATCAATCATACATATTAGATAATATTTATATTTTTCAAGTCTTAATAACAATTTGTTTTTACTGTTGAAAGTTGTCACTTTTATGACTATGTAGACTTGTATAGTATGAAGTCAGAAAATCATGATCAAATCAGATTTTAAGGAATTAATGTTATATGATATTCATATTTATAGTTTTATAATTCTGTTTTTCTTATGCGAATTGTTACTGTAATTTTTTTTTTTTTTAATAGCCACAATTTTCATTTGTTAATGCTTTTTACATTTTCAAACATTTTTTTAAAATTATGACAGTTTTATAGTACGTGTTATACGACTATGTAAAAATACTGATATAAAACTTATAAAATACATTTTTTCTGAAAAAAATACTTCTTTGACATTATATTTGAAATAAATGGCCAGATTATAAATAATAAGGTCAGTAACTCATAACAGTTAGATTTCATTTCATTTTAAATTATTTTTTATTTATTTTAAAAATGAAACAATTAGTATAATAGGATACTTGAAACAGTTGAATCCTAACATACAGTTTCTGTTTAAATTATTAGATTAAAAATATAATACACTGATATTAACTCTATTTGAATTGAATATAAAGTATTAGGTAAAGTGTATATATGATTACGAATAATAATTATGAGCAACAAATTGTTTCAATATCGAAAATTAAACCAAATATAATTTCTTTTTTTTTTAGATAGTAATTATTTTGCTACCCTAGAAAGAAAAATAAAATAAATTTCTGAAAACGCCACACGGAATTCTGTTAGCAATGCCTGCGCGCTCTACCGTAAACATTTGTTAAGTTTTCGGCCATCAACAATTTTTCTTTATAGTATACCATGATCGTACAAATACCTCTGCAAATATGTTGAGGCTGTTAAACACGAGTATTGTGTAATATTTCTAATCTACACCAAGTGTACCAAACATAATAGTGGTGACATAGAAAAACCTATAGAATATTAAAATCTGGAATATAACCGAATAATTATTGTAACACATTACTAAAAGTATTGCATGTTCATTTAATTAATTAATTTCAATAGTATACAATATAACAATTAATATTTGTGTTTTAAATCCCAAACAAAGTGAGAGAAGTAAATTTATTTTGCAATATTTTGTTTTTATTTTCAGTAAAAATTTTTGGAAGAATTCCGCACTAAGAGTATCGTACAGTCAAATCTCATTAGATCGATGAAGAAAACACATTGCTCAAGTGTCTCACTTGGCTTTTTAAAAATGAATAAATCAAATTCCCATTAATTTTGTAAAATATCCCTCCAAGCGCACCCGTGTAAAACTATCGATCATTATTGCGTATATCCTATTAACTTCGTATCGTAATTTGACGCTTAAATTAATAATACTTCTAAAGAAATCAATACATCAATTGCAAGAAGACTTAATACCCACGAACTTATATTGATTTTTAACAATACATAACACTTACCTCTCATCTATCACACTCGCAACAAGTATCATTTCACTATTTTTCCGTATCGTCATATATAATAAATATTATAATATATTATACTAGCAACCGGGTAAAAGTAAAAAAATTTTATGAATTATTAAAGAGCGAGAATCCAAGATTGGATTTGACTTCACAGTAAGGTGAGTTATTGGGATAGGTGATATTACTTTATTGCCCTTTTAAATTTGAAACAAATGTACCATTATTGCTTTCGAAAAAAAAACGATTCTGTGTTAAAGAGGTCAGTTGAATCAGCTTACATTTATAAAAATGAATAATAACTTATATATACTTATATAAGTACCCAAAAAAATATTCACATTTCTATGACACTAAAATAACAAATACCGAGTTTGAATCCCTTCTCTAAGTGAAAACATTTGACAATTGATTGCACCATTTACTTCCATTATTCCAAAAAAATTTGGGAAAATTAAAATTTATCTGTTTATAATACCAATTAGATAAAATTCCTTTTCAGAAACATAACAGATTTGAATATATCTAGTCAACATTTGGATACACAGACACAAAAAATATAAAAAAATATACGTATCTCGGTAAAACTAATAATTTCCCCTTTCCACTTCGAATTTAATAGATAATATGTGATGAGAATTTTCAATTTCAATTAAGTTCAAAATTACCAGCATTCTCGTAATAGTGTTTATTAAATACTCCTTCTAATCATTGCAATTATGAATAAGAAAAATCATCAATGACTACAAATCTCTAGGCGTTATAATCACTCAATTAACTACTTTTATTCAAATATCATTATGTTTTTGTTGCGTGCAAAATAATGCGAGTAGTGTATTCTAAGGTAAAAAATAAACAACTTCGATCACCTAAAATTAAAATTGATTGATATTTTATTTTATATAAATTAATTATCAATCAAATACTCAGAAAAAAATCCACAATGCGCGTCGTTGCTATGGAGATACACGGAAAACTTACAGGATATTATATAGCTATTCAACTAATTAAACTTTTTAACTTTTCTAATTATATAGCTCAAATACACGTGTTAAAAAATATCATGCAAATGAGTTTGATAGAACCGTAAAACTTCAGATAAAACTGCCAAAAGAAATCGTCTCATGGTTTAATAATAATGTAATAATTACTATAATGTAGCTGCTTTATTTACCTAGTCTGGCCCATGTGCAGTTCTGAAATGCTTAATGAAAACTTAATAATACAATTTAGTATAAATTATCATATTCACAAATGATTCTATGTAAGCGGAAATAGGTTCAATAGTGCCGTTAGAAACTTGGTATATACATTTGAAAGTATCTGCATTGCACACAAATATTGAAATATGCCTACATAATATGGCATATGTACATTGGTACACGCCTTGTGCCTATTGAATTCAGTTGACATAGGCGAATGTAATTTAATTGAAAACACTTATATTGAGCATTATATTATATTAAGCATTCAACAAATAGCGTACTTATGTCAAATGTAAAATTATATTTGTGTACCGTCGTCGCAACGTAACAAATGGTAACATTCTATGTATCGGACCAATTTTCGGTATTAGGTACTCCCCTTCCCCAGCCATAACATATATGACACGTTTCAAAAAGGCTAATTATTTTATAATAATCTATATAAGGATATATCAATGTACAATATCACAATATAAGCAGTCAAACCATAAACAACAAAATTATCAAATCTCGATAAAAATGTTGAAATTTGTTAGTCTTGATCCCAGTTTATCTTTTGACCGAGGTGATTGTACAATATAGTGCTAATAGATCACCTAACACCTTTAATCTTTGTAAACAGTCTAAACTTTGAGCATCTGTTTTATAAAAACAGTAATCCTACTGTAAATAATATATTTGGAAAATAATATAATTTCCAGAGCCTAAATGTATTCTTCCACAATCCAAATATTATATGTTATTACATCATACCGGAAATTTGTTTGAAATGAACAAAATAAAAATGTATTCGTATACCATCCTTTACGTAATATTTTGTATGATAATAAATAAAAAATTGAAAAATAAACTCGGTAGAAAATGTTCAGCGTACAGAAATAATAAAAGTAGTGCATAAGTATAAGAAGTATCTTCAATGTACCTAGATTCGGCATACTGATCCTAGTCGATTAAAATTTGCTGTCAAAATATTAAGGTAGTATGAAAATATTGTAAAAAGAAGTCAGTCCTGTTTCGCTAATGGCTGATGTTTATCGTTTTACAAGACTCAAATGGGCGATTCCATTTATCCACGGATTTCCGTCACAAAACACTAAGAATATTTTTATTTTACTTTGTGTTCTCGTCTGGCTGTTAACTATTACTGCAGGTAATTTCGTGATATTTTGGGACAAAATTCTAACACGCTATATTTTCGTTATAATTATACGAATTAGCAAAACGGTTATACTGTTCTATGAACTATAGAATTAATAAAAACAAAAATATTAAAAATAAGTTACTTTCCGGCCACCGTAAAATATATACGCCGTAATAACTATATTATGTACTCAAAGGCGTAACCGTTAGAAATTTCGAATTTATTTTTATCATTTATCTGCACATATTTATACATTTAATAGGTAATATACGCCCATTGAAGTATACTGTTTAATTTCAAACTTCTTTTACATTAGTAACATTATCGTTTTATAAAAAAAAAAATTAGGCGATATTCAAAGGTCGGATCAGATCTTAAAGTCGGGTGAGATACAGGGAGGGGGTGAAAGATATTAGTGTATTGGTTTTTTAAACTTGAAACTAATGTACCAGTTGAGTCTATTGCTCTAGAAAAAATGATTCTGAGTTAAAGAGAATCAATCAGTTTATATTTATAAATATGAAAAATATAGTATTAGAACAAAATGTTCATTAATTTTTTTAAATCTATTTTTTAGATTGGGCTTTAGCAAATGTAGCCATTAGCGCTACACATATATTTTATGGTTTGTTGAATTTTTTAGATATACATTTTATAATCTTTTGATTTAAAATTTTGTTAATCATTCGTTAAAATATTCACATTTAAAATAATAAATAAAGTGAAATGAAAAAGAAAACTTTAATAATTGTAATATTGAATACATAATATTGGTTTTATTTATTTGACTAAAATTACATTAAAAACCACACCAAATAACTAAGAAAAATTCTAATTTAATGTTATTTATATATCTAAAATACTATATTATACTTGAACTTTCATTGAATGTTTATACACTTTAAAGTTGAATCCGAACACACATAAATACATTTTTCTTATAACCGTCGATTTATGATAGATACTAAAGTATAAATATTGGTATTTTAAACAAACTAAACAATATGTATTTTATAGCAAATGTAATTTCATACGTGTTGTAGAAATTACACGTGTTACGCGTAAAAATTATTATATACACTATACACATTCATTATCGACGCTGTAATGGGTATTATCCGGATGTAACATACCTACCCTGTGAAGATATATGTGATAGAAATAACTGACCAATGTCGTAATAAATGCAACTTAAAATGGCCAAAACATCTTGTTAAATCTTACACCTATATATATATATATATTGATGCCGTTTGTATTTAGAAAGGGTGAACATTCTGTGCTCCCTATTAGCACGTCCTTGGCTATATTGACTTTGGAGTAGCTACATTTGATGACACGTGGCGACAAAGCTTTCGAAATAAAAATTGAAATGTATTATTATTGAGGTGTGTTTATAGCATATTATTCTTAGTACTTAGCCACTAGAATTTGGAGAAGTCACTAAACTTTACTTTCATTTTCATGTTTAAATGGTGCTGGTCAGCATTTGCTACACTAAAATAACTTACAAGAAATAATTTTTTACTTTCATTATACCGTTATGTATTAAATAGGGAATACAGACCCAGCACTTGAGAAAATTAAAAATAAAAAAAGACTAATCAAATTTTTTTATGAACCAGTTAATAATATAAAACAAACATTGTTTTAAACTATATTGTAATTTAATATTCGTTGTTTCTAATATAGGATATCGAGTCCGGATAATTCATTGCTTAATAATTCAATTAGTCATTAAAACCATGTTAAGTAAAAAAATAATTAACTATAATGTTTACATGTTTTCGTCACTTAAGTGATTACGATGTATTCAATTTCATAAAACCATGAATATTTTATAGGTATATTACTTTAAACGAACAGTACATACAAATTATTTTAGTTTTTATAAATGCAATGCATATAAGCAATCGAAATAATTCATAAGCTAAATACGGGTTTTATTCAATTTCATTGTTATATCATATAAATACGATTTAGAACAACTTCATTGCGATAAATATGTAAGAAAAAATTATATTAATAATATAATATAGTTGATAGTAATTACTCTATATTAAATATCTACATAAGTACTGTTGCAAATAAGCAATGGCATACTACTTAGTTAATTAATATTTAATATAATGATGAATTAGACAGGATAGATACTTTTCTTTATAAGCAATATTTATTTAATTTAAGTTTTTTTTTTTCTAAATTAGTTATATTTGATTGAAACTATGTTTTGAAAAGATTACGTTTTTATGGAAAACAAATTTAAATGTAAACTTTTCCAATCTAAGTGATATTTTAAATTAACGTTTTTTCTTAAACAGCAATTCATATTCAGAAACAAAATAATTTCTGAAACTTTTATTTTACAAATATCAACTGTTGAATTTAATTGCTTATAGGTACATTTAATGTTCAAATAGAATAATTTTAAATGAAAATAATTAACCTTCACCCTTCCCTTGCAATTTGTCTGCATTCGGATTTCGGAATAAAACTATGAACAATTCAAGAGTTGCGATTTAGACATTTTAAATGGTATAAAACTTGACAGATCACTTAGTTGAAAAAAAAGTTAACATTTAAATTTTTTTTCGAGTGTAATTTCTTTTTAAAATTAATTAACTACTTTTTAATAACTATTGATTAATGATTAATTGTAATCAACCAATAAAATCAATATATTTCATTATATAGTAAAACTTGCTTTATAATTTATATTGGTAATAAACTTAATTATAGCGCTGTACAAATAAAAAAGATTAATATTATTATGTTCCCATTAAACACATTTATATTATTAATTATAACTATGATTCAAAAAAAGAAAGACATTTTGAGCTAATGTAAATCACAATATTGAATTACGTAGTCATTTCTAAAGAGGCTGAGTCTAAATTTAATTTCTTTCTAAAGTATTAAAATATTATTGTACATTCAATAAGTTACATTATCATTAAAGATACATATTTTTCTAAATCTATGTAGTTGATTATAAATATATATATACATAACCTAATTTTGTTATTAATTTTTATACTTTTTGGATTTAGTCCTTTCTGAAATGGTTGATTCAATTATATTTTAAAATACGATAAAGGAACCTGGCACCTGGGGCCCATTTTAACTTAATATTACATCCTTTCCGTTTACTAGTCCTACGCACAACGCTATATTGTGTTATATAATCAAAGTAACAGTTAAGATAATTTGAGCTAGAAATGTGAATGTTATTGTAGAGTGTACGTATTATATTTTATACAAATTTACTCAATAAATATTCAAAAATGATTACATAATAGAAAAAATTCTTAATATATATCCGATTTACATTTACCAATTTACTATAATGTTATTGTAAAAACTTTAAGAAACATATGTAGTTCGATCAGTGCTGACGCTGTTAGATATATACAATCATTATATAATGCATTATTTGAATACGAATTCATAATATTTAGATTAACCTACATGTTAAGGGTAAAAGTACCAGCACAATGAAACATAACACATATACATTGGTATACTGTATAATATATTTTTGATCTATTCGTTATTCGAGATAATATGACATGCTATGCAATGATCATATGCACTTAGATGGCGTGTACCGGGAAATTGTATCTTGGTTTTTAGTAGGTAAAAGATTACAATATTTTAAGAGCTCGTAGGTTTAGTGAATAGTGATAAGTTAGCTC
Source organism: Chaitophorus viminalis (assembly GCA_025469195.1). NCBI lineage: Eukaryota > Metazoa > Arthropoda > Insecta > Hemiptera > Aphididae > Chaitophorus > Chaitophorus viminalis. Next base: position 165,383 of record JAIPRK010000480.1, read on the forward strand.
GAAATTTGGGGAAGTAAACAACAAAACCAAAGTTTTCCAAACTAATTTAATCAAACAAAACTAGTGACAGTGGTAACGGTAGGTTCTAATGATACTTTATTAATTCTACGCGTGTATGAAAAGTTTGTTAGAAGAAAAATTAATTGTTATTTTAATATATGTTCTAAATAAATAAAATAAAAAATAAATAAATAACACATATCATATAATATAGGTACTCACTCTTCGTCGGGAATTCTGAAAGCAAATAAACATGTATGAAAATGAAACTTACGTATTTATATACGGAGTGGTTTGCAGAGAAAAACCACCAACACCAATCATTTTTAAGGACAATATTACAATTGTGAATAACGAATAAAAGAGTTATAAATTACTTTTAAGTTTTTTCCCCTTTACATTGACTTTTTAATGATTACCACGCACATCATTCACCTTGGACTAAAATGAAATATAACAATAAATCATAAAAGAAACCGCAATGTGTTTTGCGAATAAAACGTACCCCGTATACCCGGTATACGTGTGGTAAAAAAATTCCCAGTATAAAGATAATTCTTGCAAATTTAATGTGCATAATACGTATATATATATAGACATGATTTCTCAACGTCTATTTTTGTTTATTCTGTTTATAATACCATATTCTATTCCAAACAAACGATTCAAATGCGAAAGAATTCCAAACATATACTTTATATTAAATATTTTATACTTCATTCAATACGTACAATCTATTTAAATTTTGTAACCATCAGTGTATTTGCTAGATAACTTAAAACTGAAATCGCGCTTATGATAATGATATATTTGATATATTCATATATATTCATATATTTTGCTTCATCAATTTATTATAACGCCTGTGTATCGCATAAACTATCCTTAGATACACCAATTATTATCAACATAATGATTCTTGTAAGTCAAAATTAGTGATGATTCATCACTAATGAATGTGACATTATACACTTCAACCTATCCCGCAGCAACAATGAAATATTTATAATATTGTTTTCTCTATTGTCTATAGACTATAAGTGAGGCTAGGATTAATTTATAATTTAAAACAGTAAATTATGCATTTACTTCTTAAGCGTGTAAATGTACTTTGTAATAATGTTACTTAGGTACTTATTAAAATTTTGTTTAATTGGACACGTTATAATTGACTGCACACATTGTACTTATTTTAATTTAGTACGTAAATTATGTGACAGTATAGAGCTCGTAAACAGTACACTAATATATTATTTTGATGTATCATCAATAAGGTATACCAAGATATAATGAACACCTTTAAGTTTAAGTTTTTTTTTATACGTTATATCTCATAATATTTTCATTCGTATACTGCTGTAGTATCGACCATTAAAGATTGTATTATTATAAATTATGTTTTTATTTCTACAATATTATGCAACTTCAATTAATTCTATTCAATAATCTATAAAAACATTGAAACATATATGAATTGTATACTATATAGGTATTACTACCTAATGTTTTGTTTAGTCAAAACATTCAATGAACTAATAATATTGTTCTTATAGTGCCAAAAAAGTGCGTACACCTCAAATCATACGAAATTTATACATTTTTAATACTTTTGCCCCAAAATATTTATTTACGTAAAGTTAATACTTCGATGTATGCTTAATTAACGTACGTGTACCAGGTACCTTTTTGATTATATTGACTTAGCCATTAAATATTTTCTCATCTTCATTAGGATGAAATGAATAGTAGAAAAATAAATTGAAACCATACGACTAAAGTATAATATACGCAGTAATAGTTAATAAAAATATCTATGAATAAAATTCAAAATGTCTACCCCCAAATAATCATTTATGAGAATAACTGAATCGAACAATGCTTTTTGCAAAATTAAATCGCCGTGAAGTAATGATGGAAATGATGCCAATAAAAAAGTTTTATCCAACCCACAAACCTGTCATTGCGATGAATGGATAGCAATATTTAAGTTTTCATTAATGGATATTATCACCTTATACTCCGTCGAATTTTCAATATAAATCGAATCTATCCGAATAAAATGATTTCGTTTGGCAATTACATTTGATTTGAAACTCTACGGAGTTTGTTATAATAGTATAATACTGTTTAATTACCCTTTAGTATATTTAGTTTTTTGCAATATTTTTAAAGTCGTAGAACTATGTAATAATCTTGTGTGTATAATATTATAGAACAATTGTATTTATTAACTGAGTGACATTAGCTACAGAAATAAAAACATAATATGCTTAATATATAATATATATTTGTATAATTATAATATTCAAGTAACATTTCATTTAGATCTAACGAAGCACAAACAAATTATAATGATACATTAAAAAAACGTATATTATATTGTACAATCTACTAAATCATAAATGTGGTAACGATTATTATAATTAATACGCATATGTGACAAGCATAGACGGAAATGATATGAAAAACATGTACAAATAATTTACCGCTAAAATAACTGGTGTTCTACAAACTACGAAGTCACAAATAATGAATAGATACCACATTATCACTTCCGTAACATTGGTTACGGGCGGATATAAGGTTGTAAATCATTATTATTTCCTAATGGGCAATAGCAACATAAAAATAAAAATAAAAAACATTTTAAATATATTATATTCACCATCTCACCTGGACATTATGGAACCGACGGTTGTCTGACAGTGTCGACGTCCGAAAACTAAAAGAGTTCTTTTTCCACATAAATACTTATATCGTGTAGTTATCGTTTTAGTTTGAAGGTCGTCCGTTGTTTCAAGACTGCACCCTTAAATAGGTCACGGGGTCGATTTATATCAACCAGCTATGAAGTTTTGTAGACACGCAGAATGTCTATGACAAAACGTGGAAATGTACTACGCAACGCAGTACTTGAGAATAATTAATTTCTCGGAAACATTGAACTGAAATTATTCTAATGAAACACGATTTAAAGTTTGAACTCTATAGTGATCGATGAATGGTTGGACTTAAATACACTTAACACCTTAAATTCTAAATTTTTCAACAACACTTGAACATAATTATGCAAAGCAGACATATATATTATCATTTCTAGAATATAGTATTACAATCCAAAGTACTGTAACAAGTTAATTAACTTAAAGTTATAACTACCGCATTGTAACATTTTGGTATCATAATAAATACATAAACATAATATACTTTTACGTTCTAAAGTGATTATTTTGTGAAACTAAACAAGTTAAATTGTATTTCGTTGAATATTAATTAACTATGTAGGTACTTAAAATGTATTATTCAACTATCCACAACTCTATTATTATTACGTTAAAACTTGTCAATATTTAATATTTATTGACAATAATATAAAAGTTCTAGTCATAACACTCATAACTTTTAAAATTAATAACATCCTGCAAAATAGACCATTTCAAACAAGAGGATAACCATTAAAAACAGTGCGTATTCTTTGTTCGGTTCGATGAATGCATTATTCCTGAAACCTGAGTAACATTTATTTTCATAACGCCGCCAATATGTTGGCTCTTCAGAGAATCCTCTCTATGGTTTAACATTTGTATCCATTTTTATAAATTTATAACTGATTAATTACATTCTTCAATTAAGTTTTCAATAAATTACTATTGATATTAGTCATATTTATCACTGATACAGACTATATCAGCATTATCACAATTTCAAACACGTGATAGTCAAAATAAGAGCAAGCAAATAAAATATTATAATAATATTAAGTTGATATAAACGTGTTTTCTCATATAAAATTAAATTGATCAAAAATTACTTGAACACATTTGTTATAAAATGCTTGAATGTTATTTTAGCATTTTTAAATAAAATATTATACAATTTTAATATCACAAAATGTGGTATAAATATATTATTATTATTATTAATACTATTATTATATCTTAAAAAGTGATCAATTTAATTGACAGTTATATAATTACATTTACATAAATAATATCTAAATATAGAAATTTACTTACACTCTATTGAACTTTGACTGAACATACAACACAAACATATTATACGTCTAGCACATAGTATGTATACTAATATAATATTATGTCTGGAGAACTCTTATTTATTTTATTTTTTTAATCTGATTTCCGACTTAAAACACTTTAATATATTATTTAAACTTTTTTTCAGTTCACTTAATTTAAGACATTAAATCAACATATAAGTAAAATCAAAGAGATCGTCAGTTTATAACTTACAATAATTATTATTGACGTTAAATTTCGTCGGTTCACATTTTCACTTGTGGATACACGTAGACATTTTTAATTTACGAAGTATTAATCATCATTGACGTGTGCCAGTACGGTAAAATATTCCAAACTATTGACCCACAGCTTATATTATAATACACGTTACACGTATGGATAATTAGTAATTTCTATCGTTGAACATAGACACATAGGTCGTTTGCAGGAAAGGCTTTGTCGATTTTGTTTTGGTCCGCCTTGAGACAACTATTTTTTTTCCTCCCTTTATTTTTACATTGTTCGTATAGTTTCCTTCCGTCGTTTAATACCGTGCGTAATGAAAACACTTTGACCTAACAATCGACTTATTTTGCCTCCTTTACTTACTTTAATATTTTATACCTCGACTTTTATTCAAAACCGATAATGTCGTGTTTTTGTATCGGTGTGCGCCACTAAGTGTTTTTATTACGTCGACTATACTATATTATATAGTAACCATTATCGATTACAATAACAGTGTGCTCCTTGACGACTAACGACAAATATTAGTGTACTACTACGTGCCGTGTAAATGACGATTGCCTAAATAAAGTTCATTTTTAATGTTTCCGTACGTACATAAAATATATTTATCCAATAGAAAATCTGAATTGTACGCATGTACGTATGTAACTACACGACTCGGACCAATTAGGTCATGGCCCCGCAGTCTAATGGTCAGGTCGTAATAATGTACACAAAATTACGTGGAGATAATTTGCCACTTATTGTATTAAATAACATATAGATTGAGATTAGCATCTCCGTACGTTATTATTTTTTGTAACAAAGCCTTATCAGTTATCAATTTATCGCCTTAAAAATAAGTTTATAATTATTCCGATAATGTTTTATGACGAACCTACTCGTTTTATGTAGGATTTGCCAATGACACATTTTAGCGGAAGCGCGATGGTCTGTTACAAAGCCAGTCTCTTATTTGGTTCCGCACCGCAAAGCCACAAAATTGTAACTGCGGCCGATAGGTCCACAGTAAATATTACGATAAATATACATAAATTAATAAGCTGTTAATATTTAATCGACAAAAACGATCGTATGAGCGCCACTTTAAACTATTATTATTGTATAGATCTGATGATGACATGAACCATCAATTTCTTATGTATACGAAGAAAAACTAATTGACATATTATTTTTGCTACGTATGGCTCACAATATGGTAAGTAAGTATACTATATTTTGGATGAACTAAGTACTAACGGTTAACGTTTTGTTTGAGAAACAAAAAACCTCCTATGATAACAGATTTTGGAAAAACGTTAAAGACTTAATTGAACAAAGAAGACATAGTATAATAAAATTATTATACATATTATTCCCATTTTTAATAAAAAATATTAAACTCGTAGACAATAATATTATGATATTATTAAAATATACGTTTTGGAGATAAATATTTATCTAAAGGTTTTTTTTTAGGTGAACAAAGAAAAACCCTTCTCGTACAGGGTTAGATTTGAGAAAGTGTTATATATATATATATTAGAAGCGTCAGTAAACTATAGCCCACATATAATACAATACTTTGACAGTAATTTCAGAAGACAGCTTGATTATACATGTTAGGCGGTGGCGGTTATTGTAATTTGTAATCGTCGCGGTCGGTGACCGGGTTCGAACCGATGACTCCAGTGCATTCAGCCTTCTTATACCGATCGGGCACGGTGTCCGCGAGAATTTGATATCCACCGAAATATTTTCTCACCTATCGATTGTCTCTATACAATGTCCATTACAGCTGTCATTGAGATGAAATTCGATCGAAATTATATTGATTCGCAATGGAAACATATTTTAAAATAGCCAGTGCGCGGCTCTTAAGTCAAAAATGACGAAAATACATGGGAAAACTACGAGAATCGTCTCCTGCATGTGACAATTGGAAGTACCCGTGCGTATATGCGCACAGCGTTAGCTAAAAAATCATAAACCAAAATTGACTGTCTACTTTACAGATACTTAATCCAACTGAAACAATGATCTGGACGAGAAAAAAAGGATTATCCATAATTCTGTACACAATATTATGCAACCGTTTGAATATTACAATAATAATATTAATATGCTATTATTGAGTGAATATTAACGTGCTGTAGTCTTTCGCACGACGAAAACGAGTCATCGTCGAGTCATAGTTATACCAACACGCGTAAATTAACATATGCGCAATTTTCGCCTTGTGCATAACTGTAGGGATGGGCAACTAACTGGCCATATATATATATTTACCACTTAAAGTTGACGCGCAACCGCATATTTTATCCGTCCCATTTCCGTTAGCAATCCGCGCGAGTTTAAGGGAGAAATACACCAAGCCATACATCAACGCCATACGGTTTCCGACATGATGAATCGCCTAACAACGTTCAAAACGCATACTATCTACTGTTATATTATGTACCGGTACCCGAGGCCCGCGTGCTCGCCGTTGTCCAACTGATTTTGAATACGAACACAAACGATTTCAACACCGGGGTTGTAGACGTAATAATAATGTAATACATTATATATCGATGGTAATGGCGCTGCTACAATAATAATAATAACAATAATAATTACACCGCGATAATTGATTAATATTCTTCGGAGCAGCGAACAATTAATAATATTATAACACCTACGCACAACTGTTACGCGCTCGTTATTATTACAACCCGCAGGATAATATATTATTATTATTATTATTATTATTATTATTATTATTATTATTATTATTATAACACTGGTGACAATATAATTATTTCCAAGCAGCATAGTACGCGAGCCGCGGGGCGAAACGTCCTTTTTCGCGCGCACGAAATCCCATAACGGTTGTCCTGATATTGCAGTATGCATAATATAATACCTGATAATAGTATTATAATAATATGTCCGCCGTGTTACGTCGGGTTTGATTAAATAATGGTATTTTTATACACGTTACGTGTTACGTATATATACCTACCGATAAAACAATGAACGTGTTTGAAAGTCGTTTGTTTAGTCACGCGCGCCCGTAAGGTCAAGTCGTCGAAGAATACACGCGCCCTCATATTGTGTGCCGCGGTGTATTTATACGTAATTTTGTTCATATAGGTACGTCGAAAACTTTACCCGTGTACTTGGCCGCACGCGTTGTTCCGATGAAGTAACACCGCGCCGTTTACCCTGGCTAATTTTAGTATATCGATTTCGCCCGACCACTCCGGATTGAAAATCCATTTAAATATTCAAATAATAATAATAACAATATAATATATTTATATGTATGTATAACAACCACCTGTTTCCGACGAAATCGTTTTCTTTTTAAATAACGATGACAATAATGATTATTATTATAGTTATTATTCTTGCTAATTGCATTATGCCGCGAAGATTCCGCCGTGAATTCCGAGAATAATATTTCGTACTTCAAACAGCGTTTGTCAATACAATATAAAAAAGGTGTTCAATTTGCGGCTCGCGTCACAGTCGTATATATGTTTGCATCTTATTAACAAAAACCAAAATTTACTTATTATTATTATGAATTAATTTCTTATTAAAACAAAATATACTGAACTAATATGTAATTTGATATTACGCCTATTGGCTATAAGTTATCTTTACTACTTAGATCATATTGTAAAAATTATTAAGTTTATAAACATTTTGGCTCTTAATGCAATTATATTTACTCATGTAGCTCGTGAACATATTAATGTTGGCTACCCCTGCATATATAATATATTGACTTGGATAAAATTCTAAAATGAATTCAACTATCGCAATATATTATTAATATACGATGCGCAATCCGTTTAAAAATATACAAGAAATAAAGGTTTAATGAAGTATGATTTATCAAAAAAAAAAAAAAAATCACAATGATTCAATATACGTCTTTTAAGCATTTTATTGAATGCAAATGTTCTTTTTGCGCACAAGTATGCAAGAAATATATCTACAGGAGTGACAAAATATTTCTGATTCTTGTCTAAATTGTGTAAAACCGTTTTTAATACCAAAACATGTATGAATAATATTTGAATAATACAACAGACAAAATTAAAGTCAATAAAATATTTTAACAGCGACATTTTTCGTATTTCCTTCAAATCTCGATAATAATAATAATATACACACTCAAATTGATCGAAGAGAAAAAATTTTAAGAAATTGAATTATATTAAAAAGTTTCTGCTTGACATTTTTTTATTTTCATTTAATATCATTCAACCATATGATACAGCGAGTAATATTACGCATTCAAGTAACAATTTCCCGTAGTAAATTTAATATTTACATTTTAGTTGTTGATTATTGCAAAGTTCATATTTTCTTAGTATTTAAAATTCAACCGTTTTAAATTTATATAAGACATCTTTAATACTATCCATTTCCTAGAGATAGATACAATAAATTACTAAATTAGAACCTTACATCCCCATTTAGCGTAGCACAATATAATTGAATATGTGATTGGAATAACAAAGATACGGTGTGATTGTTAAATTTGAAAACAAAAGAACATGAAGCAAATTTTAAATTATTCCCAAAAAGTAAATCAAATATTTTAATATGCAACAAAACTTAAAACATCTAACATAAATTTCAAACTTTAGTAGTTCTAAATTAGAATTATTAGAATTTTAACATAATCCATGAAAAATATTAAATACAATACACGATATTATGTTTTATTATGATGTGTGTTTTATTTTTTTATCTGTATGCACGATTTTGACCAAAATAATTGATCCTACATATATAAACTAGGCACTTTTCTGATTGGAAATTTTGTCTGGTTAGTACTAAGAAGAGGGCATTTTTTAATTCCTCGACGAATAATCGAAAAAAAACGTATAAAAATGTAGACTAAAATACTAGTTATTTTAGTCATCGTGACGACCGAAACCTTTTCTGGGTACTTTATGTCCATCATCATAAAACCAACATAAAATATTACCTTGGTAACCAGTAAGTGAAAAACATTATATGTCCAGCCCAAAGCTCAAACTATCATCGACCCTTAAAAATTTGATTTTGGAAAAATCCTTTTTTACTGAACGCCTATATCATGATATAAACATACCCTGAGAATGTTTAATCGCTAATTATCATACTTTAGGTTGTGCGTTGACTATGAACCAACTAGGCGCAACTAGGGGAGACTAGAGGGGTCTAAGTTTGCCAAATAGCCCCCCCCAATTTTTTTTCATGTGACTTCAATTTATTTTGTGCTAATATAGTTAATAACTTGTAGGTGGAGATGCTCGTTGCTAAAAATTGTGCATTAAATTTAAATAATGATTTTGAATAAGACACCATCAAAAAAATTGTGAAGAAGAATACACTTCCAAACATAATACAAGCTGTTTCAAGTAGCTCTAACCATACCGATAAGTTTGGCAACATGCGAGCGATCCTTTTCATGTATGAAACGCATTAAAAATTGGTTGAGAACATCAATGAAGCATTGGAGCAAGATCGATTTTCAAATTTAGCCATTTTAAATATTGAGAAAGATATGTCCAATAATATAAATAATAATGACATACTGGAAAAATATAATAAAATAAAAACCGACGAATGTAGAATACTAATATAAGAATTATTATAACAATTATTCGTATTTATTTTTTGATTATAACTAAATGGGTAATATAATATAACATTTCTAACGGAAACAAGGAAATTTATTTGGGGCTATAGCCCTCCCCCAGAATTTTTACCTTAGTTGCGCCTAATCAGTCAGCCAGGGTATATTCTTTTATAAATACAGATTGTACTATTATAATATATATATATTATATTATATTATTATTAGAATTTTATAGATATTGCATACATTTTAAAATATTTTAATGACATTTTTGTGCACTCTAAACTTCCGATTAAAAGTAAAACGTACCTAATTAATACTAATAACGAAAGCAATATGGAAATTTGTGCATTAGTTTCAAATTGTAAACACTAATACAGTAATACAATACACCACTCCTGTACCTCGTATTCTCACCCGACTTAGGAGTCTCCGCTTTGTTTATTGATTTTTAATTAAAACACAACATACGGCATATTGTCTGCTGTTAAATAGCGTTCATGTGTAACTAGACGATGCGTCCGAGATGCGGACACGCTTGATGAATAATTGGCATACGGTTGTAATTGAAATATATAAGATCGATTCAAGTTTCAATGGTTTTTTGGCGTGATGGCCGGGTTATTACGTTTTTAAAAAAACTGCGAGGTTGCTACCGAATGACCTTATTATATATTGCATTGTTAGTGGCCAATAGTATTGCGCGCCGGATCCGGAAAGATGTTTGTGCGGCAGAGAACACGCGCGTGCACATCACCGCCGCGACGCAATCATTGTTTGTCCTGGTGTATATACATATAGTAGTATAATACTATCCTTGGAGAAAACTACGGACGCGTTTTCGTGCATTTTTCCGCCTCGGCTCTAGTCGAAAACGACATGTGGAAACCCCACGAGACGTCGTCAGCGCGGAGAAATACCCTCCGGGCGACCAATAACTGCGGGGGCGGACGGCTGCTGCTGCGGGAACGGGTCGCACGGTGCGCGTGGCGGAAACTGCGAGCGAACACATAATAATATAATATTATATAATATATATTGTCAGTATAGCACCGCCGTGGTGTAGCCAGAGGAGTTATCGGCTTATAGACCCCGTCGGTCGTCCGTCCGCCCACTCGTCACCCGGGCGAGAAAAGTCTTCCGACTATTTTCGAAAAATTCACCAACCTATATACTACCCGCAATCTGCACTGCCGGACGACTCGTACGTTATTATTGCACACCGGTACCGACGGGTGGCGAGTTTTCATTATATCGCGGTTGTGTTGAAATAATTTTACTTCCGTAAAGACGCGTGTAAGAATAATCACGACAACTGTATAACCGCGGCGGTCGTTCGTAAACTAAAAACGAAAAACGCATTTCATTATGTTCAACTGCGGCAATATATTATTTCTCTCACACGATGGGCTTAGGCGTAAACATGACGCATAATCTTACGTGCACGGGCACAAATCAGAGGGTGACAGCTAATCCCCCCAATTGTATATTGTAGTTGGTAAATGTGTACAATTTTCTATTTTATAAAATATAAATCGCTATCGCTAAGAAGTGAGTGTTAATACATACGGATTCGATTATCAAACTTTGTTATTGAAAAAAAAAATACAAAATAATTTACCGTCTTATTTTCATTAATACCTTTACTATATAATTTATTTATAAATGTATTAATGTATTATTGAAAAAACATTTACCTATAAAGTACCTCTTTTGAGAGTCGAGGTAGGAATGAGTAATAATAACAAAGTATTAAATGTATTTTTTATCTTGTAAATAATATGTAAAAAAAATTTTATGTATGGTTTAGAGGTGGAGTAGGGACCCAAGCCTCCACGAGTCTGTTTCGGATAAACTTGTCAAGTTATTTTAAGCCCCACTATTGAATTTCGCCTGTGCTTAGAACACACGAATTAAATGGAATATAATTTTTTAAATAAAATAAATGAAAATCTGATTTCTCATTATAATCATAGCATAGTCGTGTACATTTGTGCGTGGCTCATCAGCTTATCGATAATCTATATATTCAGCAGTTAAAAATTAGTTCACTTAAAAATTGAACTCGTTCACGTTCAAGTTCATTTTTTATTTTTTTTTAACGAACGCGTTCACGTTCACATTCATGTTCTTGGAAAAAATGAACGCGTTCATTTGGGCGTTCATTCAATTTTTTATTAAATATTTATATATCACCTACCTCCATCCTGTATAAATGAGACCTTTACAAAATGTATAGTTATATTTTACTTTATGTTCAACCCGTTAACATGCAAGCTTTAATTGTAAATCCAATAGTTCAGAAAACTGTGATATACTATATTCTTTTATCGTCGCCACTAAGTTATCAATTATTATTATGAAAATATTATACATACATATACAACTTATAGACTGTAGAATATTTTATATAGTATACACACATAATTATAAACGGTTTAAAACCTTATAAAAATGTATCTATATATCTATATATTTGATAATAACGCTTTTTAAAAGTATTGAAAAAGTTTGATTTTTGACTTAAGTACCATACACATTCACTTTCCTTTCAGAAAAGTTGCTGTATGAAAAAATCGAAGCATTTTTACTGCCCCAAACGTGATGACATACACAAAAATAAATTCAAATTAAATTTTAAAAAAAAATACAAATCATTGTAAAACTGATAGATTCCATCACTCCGTTCAAAATCTAAAATAAGACCACAACGTACTAATAATACCCTGTGGCGGGAAACGCATGGAGCATATAAACAATGGGAAATACTATTTATCAAGTAACAAAATCTCCCAAGTTTAATGTATGCGCTACGCGATCGTCTACGTGTTACGACAATAGATCTTATGTAAGTTGTGAGAGCTAGTCTGGTGACACCAAAGTTCTATAGAATACCTACCAGATCGCAATTACTAGAATTACGTAAATTATGATGCCAGGACATCGCTAGTCTGCACTTAGTGCACTTCCACACCTATCTGAACAAACCCAACATGTGCCGTAGAATCCAACCCGAGTAACCTGAGTTAAATTCAGCCGTCCGACGAGCTAACTAATGCTATTATAATTATTGAAAGAAATAAGATGCCGAAAATTCACCCCGGCGATTACCACAAATTCGGCACAGGCAACAGGTGTGACTTTAACGTGGAATCCTCTGTCGCTCGTGACTTCTGAAAAACCAGAAGGTGGTGGTGCTGATAAAAAACGCCATCCTTTGACGTAGGTAGTCGCAATGATCGCAACGATAATCAACCCATGCGCAAGATGATAAGACGACGACGGTTTGCTATTTGGGTGCGACTCACTATTATGAAATATTCGATCAGTCGTATCTCTTATTTTACTTTTTCCCCCATATTGACATTCAAAATTTAAATTATATTTTATTATGTAAGATTTTTTTTATAAAATATTATGATATGGTTCATAAAGATCATTACTTGTTATCTTCTGTGTTTGGCTTAAGTATTAATAGTGTTACATCCATGTTATAGGAAAAGATATTCAAGATGCCGATATCATCAGAATATATGCTGCATTCATAATTACTAGTCACATATCTAGTGAAATTTCACTCATTATAAGTTGCCTAATCAGTAACCATAATAAAAAAGTGGTGTCATCACTTTAAATAAATATTAAGAGAATTTTAATCAAATAGTTGTACCTATGTAGGGATTAGTAAATAAAGAAAAATAAAAGATGGAGAAGAAATAAAGAAAATAAGTGAACATTTGATGGGATAAAAATGTAGATAAAAATGTATACGTGGACTTTTTCGTCGCCAATATAATGAAACAATTAATTATTCGTTATTATCAATCAAACTAAATTTAAACTAATATGAATGAATCCATTACATTCTATGTTGTACCACTATGGAATTCCTAAATAATTCTAATTGTTACTTAATTAATCCAAAAATTACTAAGGTTTTGTACAAAATTATACTACTTATACTTCTTTAAATATAGGAACATTTTTAAAGGTACAGTATTTCTGTTTAAATTCCAATGCGTTTTCAATGTTTTAAAAAATAACGTCACATTTTGGTCGTGCCATAAAGTTTGGAAGAAAACACATAGCTTGTAGAACAAATAAAAGCGACTAAAAACAATTTCTAAGATGGATGCGAGTCGAAATATATTAAGAGAGTTTGTGAGGCTGCAGGTTACAGTTGTTGATCTTATATGCTTTTAGAGTCTAAAATTTAGACCAAACACAAATTAAGTATGGAGATAAATCTTAACTTTGGTAAACGTTTTACTACCCTAGCCGGCATAACGTTCAAATTTTATTGCCTTACCAAAAATAACTTTTTCAAATTTCAATACGGGTAAACCCATGGAACTATGTCATGAGGTGACACGCTAATATAACATCAATCATATTTCAAATAAAAATAAAATATTAAAAAATATAAACGTACAACTAAAATACGTAAAGATTACGTTAGATGACCATATTTTTGCATCTATCCCAAAAAAAAAAGATTCTACACACTTATCTTATATTATGACTAGGCACCAACATCATATATTATATGCTCTCGTGAATAAACAGATTATAATTTACCGCAAATATATCAAACATTTAGGTATAAACTAGAGTATTATGTAATTTAAGTATTATCGTAATTGAGTTATATTTAATATATTAATTGTTAAACTTGGTTTTATATAATTTATATTCACTTTCATTAACGGTACGCTAACAGGGTTTCACAAAATTAATTAAACTAGGTAGGTGCAGCTATGTAAGAAACTGACAAATTGATAAATGAAAAAAAAAAAATTTTACTTCAAAACAGTTGGCTTGTTTATTTAATTTTTTCAGTATGTATATATTTATTGTGCATTTTAGTTGAATGTACGAGTATGGTATGAATTAATTATTTTGATAATCCTATGTGCTTTGGGTCAAATAACCATACAAACTCGAAATTAAACGTTATCCTCCTGACGGTCGTGATTTCAGTTTTGTTCTCATTTTTCATTCCTAAAAATAAAAATCATACCGATATACTGGCTTGTTGTCGTGGGATATTTGGCAAGCCACTCAATTTTTGGTTACCATACGCCCATAGCATGTTGGCCTAGGATTGCTCTGCAAAATTTCTCAATGTTTACTCATTTATGTTGAAACTTGTATAATTGAACAAGACACTAACGGTATTAATAGCTACAAAGTTTGTCTCGAGAAAACTATTTGAAATTTGTGATTATACTCAATTGAAGAAACTTATTACATCGCCCGTTTTTCTTTTGGAGTCAATTATTTAATGTCAATACTAACGTTCATTGATTAAAAACCTTTGTCTCTCTGTATGACCAGGGCGTTCTTTTAAAAGTCAAGTTTTAATAAATGTACGGAACAGAAAAATCAAATGTACGCATCATGTTTTCTGATAACTCACTCCTACAACTATACAATCTAAGACGGAAACCTATCTTAGAGGAAAATTTTATAATTCGTCTCGTTATAAATTATATACAATAATACTGAATATCTGAACAGCTGTCAATAACGTAATGTTTCTTTAGGCCTTTTAGTCTTTGTTTCATTTTTTTTTTTTTTTTTAATCATACACGTTTTTAATTGATGAAAAGTTGTAAGAATTACGTTTGTCTTAAATGCAACGTCCAAAAGAAAGTCTGAATCTTCAATTTTCTAAGAAAATTTTCACGATTACAGTAACATATTTGAATATTAAAATAGCCATTGCAGAACTATTAAAGTATCAAATTAAACGTTCAAAGCATTATACAATTTAAAGTGTATGAATAAGATTAATTATTATGAAAATGGTTTAAAAGTATCATGATATATTATTTATAATACCGTATTTATTAATATTAATCAAATATTAAATTTTTTACAATTTAAATTCAAACACGTTATAAATCCGAAATTACATTTTGTGAATAAATAACATATTTATAATTTTTTTTACAGCCCTGTTAACGTCTACTATTCCTTTGATCCTCCCTATAATCTCAACTTTGATCTCAACAAAGATAAGTCTGCCCAACCCAATAGGCAATAATATTGGTTAAAAATTCCAATAGGTCACTCAACCAAAATGTATTGACATTTAATGCAATTGAATTATGGACACAGCTCGTCATTTTCGATCAAGATCCTTCGTGTCTTTGAACCATTTATTCTCACATAAATACTGTTCAGAAAAGAAATTAAGTATTTAAAATTTAAATATTAACACCACATATAAATATAAGATTTATTTCGTACACTTCAAATATATATATATATATAAACAATTATAACTGATTCAATATTAATTAATTGTTTTAAAACTATAACCAAACGAAACTTTTTACAAAAATTAAATAAACGACGCAAATTATGATGTTTTCACAAACAATGTACCCTTAGTACAAATCACGAACAAATGTGTGTATAAATTAATGTAATATTAACAGCTTTTGTTTATTTTTTTTTCTTTTATTGTTATTAAAGTACCTAACAGCTTTTGTAAAAACTATTATATATATATATATATATATATATATATATATAATTATGTTCATAATTAGTTATTTATTTCCTAACAATAAGAAAATATTGACTCCGAATTATAGCCGGCCGTTGAAGTTCGGTAGTCCTTTGTAAAGTTGTGTCTTCGATACATATATAGGTACGCCAACATCTGGTTGCAAATAGACTTTTTAACGTATGCCCGTTTATTTTAAGCATAGAACAGTTATTACATTATTGGCCATTGATCAAAAAATGATCGTTTAATTTGACTAAACCCCACACGGACACTTATAGAACTATAACGTTAAAAGTACTCGGTTGAAAAGTTTCAAATTAAAAAAAATTACAATCTAACAATGGTACACTATTAAAATTAATTTTATACTTGTACATTTATGGCTGGAATAGTTAATCTTATTTACCTACCTACTTTATAATACCACGTAGATATTTCTGATATGTATTTTATTTTACTAATGTATAGTTCGAGGTCAAAACTATTAAAGAAAAAATAAAATGTTAAATACATTTTTATATTGCTTAATGAACTAAATATACAAATATACATATGTACCTATTATAATACATACATATATATAAATATACGTATAAGTGAGTTAGTAGAAAGTAGAATAATGAATAATCTCACGGAAATCACTGCAATATTAATAACATTTTAATAAGACTTTAAAAATAGTTTCATCGTAAATAATTTCTGCATCGTCAGTGTCCAATTCTATTCATTTTTATGCTGCATAGAAACCACTTGTTTTATCACTATTCCGATATCTGTCCGCTAGCAGTGTACTTAATAATCATGGATTCATATCCAACATACAGACATATTTCATGAAAACCATAATTATAATAATACTTTATTACCACTCTATGCACCCACTATACTTCAATAAGTTTTAAACTAATGAAGTGTACGTTTAAATGAGGAAAACTAATATTCACGTGAGAACACATGCGAATAGTATAAAATCAAATGGTAATATTACTTTACAGGTGTGTAACAGTTACATACAGACAGACAGACAAGAATTTTTAACTATATAAATGTTAGTAACTCACAATAATTCACCAAATCAAAAATGAAATAAACCAAAATAAATAACAATGAATATTAAAATATGTGAAATTTAAGAAAAAAAATAATGCTTTAAATCAAATTGAATGAATAAACAACATCATTATCATGTAAGTAAAATGACTGAATTGCATAAAACTGAAAAATTGAAGTCAACTATAATAGGTTTTCTAAAAATTTAAACTAGCTAGGTATTTAAAAAATTATTTTTATCACTACAACAATCTTATGTTATACTTATAACTTATTCACACTTAATTACAATGTAATTAAAATGTTTGGAGGTGTGTTATTTTAATTAATGCAAATCCATTTTTGTAATTTTTATATAGTTTATAATGGGAAATTAAATAATATATTTTTGTTCTTATTTATACAATACAAATTTAAAAGACAACAATTTGATGTTTAAACAATAATAAGTATTTACAAAATAAAAATATAAATTGCAGACTTACAATGGAATCGCGATGATTCGTACCTATGTAAAAAAGAGTAAAATAATATTTAAATTAGTTATCTGAATTATTCTGTTTCAATTTAAGAAAAAAAAATACATTTGAAAATATCTAAAATGTAATCCATCGTAGTTCAAGTTAGTGAAAAGTTTTAAAAAATCCTACTCCGTGCTCACTATCTTAGAGGTTATAAATTTATGTTGTGTGCACAAACTTAATTTAATCACATTTGAATTCACAAAACTTAAATAATTAACCAGTTTTGTCGTGGTTTTAATTCCTAAAATCTTTTAATTAATTCCGAATCGAAAAAAATACATTCAAACTGTTGATAGGTTACAAACAATTTTCATAATAGGTCAATTTAAATATATAACATAAATACATAACACACTATTTTAACCTATGTGCTTACTTAATCCATAACGCATAATGCCTACATTTTCTTTTATATTTGCCATATTATTATATGCATGTAAAAAGTAAAAAATAATAATATCACACGATGTTAATGTCAGCATATTTATATTTTATCATTAACGATGATAAGCCACTAGATAAACATTATACATTATTATTTAACAAATATTAATATCTTGTTTACTAGCTCACATTTACATAAAAATATAAAGTATTCCATCTGCCCACAACTTACCGAAAATTGGAGAACTATTTTTTGCAACTAACTATATACATAAGTAGGATATAAATGTAATAATATTTAATTTAAAATACAAAATGTCCAAGTCATTGCTCTTCCACAACACATCCTATAATCATATAATTTAAACGAATAAAATTAATGAAATACTTAAGAGTCGTATTAGTACATAGTTACTACCTCATCTATGTAATAGTATACTTATACACAAATATTATATAAATGCCTTTCGTACGAACAAGGTAATCATACTTTTCACCTACATAATTATTTATACATACATTTTTAATCTTAAAACATTATTTCAATAACTAAGAGACTAAAATAATATACTGTATTTACATTTAATTGATATTGAATAATAATTTTAAAATATCAGAGCAAATATAAGATGAGTAAATACTTTAGTGAAACTTCTCTATTTAATAAATTAACGAAATAAAACCTAATCGAATTGCTAAAATTAAAAAAATATTATTTTTAATACGTCAATTATTGTAAAAAAACGTTTACACTGTTATTACATTCCCATTATAATGAATACCAATATAAATCCCAAATCGATGGGCCGTTTATTATAAAATATGATAATTACATTTTTTTTTCCAGAATAACATGATAACGTTTCTTTGTACATTAGACTGATTAAAACATATTAGGACGATTGAGATTCTCAATATAAATATACAAAAATATAATAGATCGCAAACATCATTTTCTTTGATAATTATACGTTGTACAAATAATAAAATAACACGCGATCCGTATTACATCATAATTTATATTTACTTACAATTGCGCATAAACCGCGGTCGACTGGTCGTTGTAATGGAAACTTAAAATTGTTTTATTAAAATCCAAGATCAATATTGCAGTATTATTCTCTATGAATCAGTCCCTTTCACTTTGCTGTCAAATCGTATTTACACTTCGGCAGCAAAGCGGAAAAAGACAAACCCACAAGAACGTTTTCGCCGACGACGGCGTGCGATACGCGGTATACCAAAAAGTAATATAATAAAATTTAAACGAATGAACGTGTCGAAGTCAAAGAGAAAAAAAATAATTAAACTTTTTGCGAAGATTTTAATATTGTAACATAATAACTGCACGAAAATTATATTATAATATAAGGATGATACTATTTAATTTCCAATATTATTGGGCGGTCGAATGTGGAGCGCTCGAAACACTGCAATCAAGAAACCCGTGAAAAGTAACTTTTTCGGCGTCACGTAAGAAAATAATAATAAAATGATTAAAAAGAAAATAATGAGAAAAACGTGAAAAGACTCCTGCTCGAACCCGGTCCGTATAACGATGTGCCAGTCTTATCAATTTGTTTGCTCGGAATACGATGCTCCGTATCGGCGATTATGTCGACGACGATGACGTCCTTTATTATGTAAACAGCATTGCATGCATTAAATCGAGATAATACATGTAGGTATGAATGTATAAAATGAAATTGGAAAACAAAAATATACCGTCCTAATCCTTCTCGTTCTTATTACTATTATTTTTTTTTTTTTTTTTATGACACGTACCTATAAAAGTGGTCTTAAATTGTATTACAGTGTAATATTTAATATACTGGCGGCTCGACGGATATTATTGAAATGGTCGAATTAAACTCTGCAGTACGCGCGAATAGTGTAATGTAACTATTTTTATTATTATCGTTTTCATTTCCAATCGAACATCGACGGTGGTGATCGTATAATACAATATTGTCGTCCTGTTGCGGCGGCGGCGCGGTGTTACGGACATATTATTATTATAACAGCGGCGGACACATCACAAAATATGAAATGGAAATAAAAATCGCTTCGGTAGATGGAACGCGTGGATGTTATATTGACGTGTGCATTATCCAAACGTTAAGACAACCGACGGCAGAATGCGATGGGAAAACGCGGTCAGATACTGAAATTAATGCGGACGAGGAAAATTTTTATACGCGAGCGCATATTATTATTATTATTATTATTATTATTATAGTATATATTATGATGACGCACGAACGTTTGCACGGACTATAGTATATGATATGTCTTCTGGTTTGCCTCCCCGCGAAACATTTTTAAACATTTTATTTCGGTCGAACGGCGAGGGGGCGATTCTGGACCGACGTCAAGGTCGCAGCGACGATGCCCAAGGAATATAATACACGAATAATAATTCCGTAGGCCAAAACAACAAAACGCGCAGCTGACGGCCGGCGAATCGGACGCGTATATAATAATAATAACATGTATATACAGACCCACTTATTGTGACCCACGCTGCTGTTGCTGCTACTACTTTTGAGCCACACAGCGGATTTCGTTTCGAATAAGACTTTTTTTTGCACGCATTTCTTTTAGCATGAGTCATCGGTGCAAACGTGCGATCGTCCGGGCGTTTTGTTCAGAGTGAAATGACAAGAGAGAAAAGCGGCAAGAATAAAAATGTTAAAAAAATAATAATACACAATGATAATAACAATCTGATGTGCCGAAAACGATAGCGATAGAATCCGGGACACTTTTTTTTGGATAATACGTACATAGTTCACCGGCCAATCATCTTTTTCGCCGCACGCACACGCGGCAAAATTAAACTTTTTCGACCGAAAAATGACTGTTATGGTAATTAACCGAACTTCCATAACTGTTCTATTTGTTCACTCCGACACTGCATGTTCTCGTAAAAACCTATATTTTTTCGACAATTTTAAATCACGCTCGTCAAAAGGATTTCTAATTGAATGCGATATGTTGTGTAGTATCATCTATCATCTACTGTATCAAGTCACCTGAATCAACATTCGACTTGCGTACCAACCTTTTCGAAAATATAAATTGTGAATACTGAACAGCTGTGTTTAGTTTATAAAGCTTCATTATCCATTTGAATACATTTTAATAATTGTAGTACAGTTTATACAACTTTTTACATTAAACTATCATAAAATGCATTTTTGTTTTTACTAAAGATGACCACGACTCTATCTATATTTCATTTCATACGCTAAATGAAATTTTATATCAAATTTTAAAAGATATATATAATAAAGTATATCAAGCGGTGGAATGATAATTATTGAATAGCTCCATTGCTTCAATGTTAATTATAAATTATTAATAATCATAAATAAATAAATTGAAAATACACCAATGCGGCACTGCTTATTATAAAACAACAAACATTTTCAAATCTTTATAACGAATACATTTTTATATGTTGGTATGAATTATATTAAATAAAAATAAAGGTTAAAGTCTTAAAGACGGAATTATTAAGTTAAGTCTAACGTTATTCATAATCGTTGTAGATTATTTGTTCTATAATTAAAACCGTATGGTAGCCGTAAATGGTATTGGTGTATGTAAATACGCAAAAATACAGTCCATCATAAATGTATTTAAGTATATTTTTACTAAATAAGTATTACAGTAATATGAGTTCTACGTGCATAGTGTCACGTGGATTGTATATAATGTTTCCAAGAACCTATGCGAGTTATGAGATATTACTATATTAAAGTAGGTAGAGTACTAGAGTATGATATTGTGCTCAGTTAAAAATGGTAATATATATATATAAAATGTAAGCTACGTTATGTATAGAGTGTATTATGTAGACTGTAAAGTATATTATGATGTGCTATATAATAATATACCTAATATAATATGTAACACCTTACTATTATTACTATTATGCGTTAGACCAGTGGTTTTCAATCTTTTTACGTCCACGGCTTATTTTAATTTTGAAATTAAATATACAACTCCCGTACAAATAATGATAATATTAAAAATTAAAATAAACAAATTTACATTATTTAATCTAACTACATTTAATGACAAAATAAACTTATAATAACTAATAGGTAATAAGAAACATTTTTTTCGTCGAGATTTTTACAATTAAAAAATTAATACAATAATAATAATTTTTATATCTAATGGAATGGTTGAGCTTGTGTTTTTTTGCATAATATAATCAAATCGAGGCGTACATTTTGGAAACGCGATTCTCATTTCCATTTCAGTCTTTATTTATATTTAATTTTAATAACTGTAAAAGCCGAAAAACCCATTTCACATAAGTATGAAGAAACAAATAGAATTATAGTTCTGATAGCCTTATTGACTATAATCGGATACTCCTTCTTTATAGCTATCCAATATTCTGATATTGACAATGATGCAAATTTGTATTTTGTTACTGAATCTGAGCATAAGTCGTATAAGTGGTTTTTGTACAGAAATTATTAGTTCTGACGGTAGATAAAAGGATCTTTAATCCAATTTTGTAGTTGGGGAAAAAAGTGTCCATGTGATATTCATATGAAATAATATATTACAATTTTATTTTTAGTTTCTACTGCGAATACCGCTTCCTTAATAATAAGCGACGACGCCCCTGGGAGCCGTGACGCACAGGTTGAAAACCACTGCCTTAGACCAATGGCAATGGCGTTGGTAGATGGTGTCACACCCCTTCCTCTAAGACTTAATAAACATATATATTATGGAAAAATTTTGTAAATCTATAGTGAACAATTATTTTATATCAATACTAATTAATTAAAATAATTAAATTATTGAAAGTAATAAAAATGAAAATCATAAACATGAAATTGAATTTAGTTTTTGTCTGCGTTGGTACATTTTATATTTAATATTTTAATGCTATTATAATAAAATGTATAGCAATGTAACAATATAATATACTAATATACACTACCAAGAAGAACGTTTTTAACGTTTAGACTTAAAAAAAAAATTACAATTTTACCTGAAGAATATAATTAATTGTATATTACAATCTTAAATTGAATAGAACCAATATAAAGTTAGTTCGATGATATTTTGTTTTAACTATAAGCTCACTAAAAAATTATTATATTCAAAATTTATGTTTTATTAAATTAATATATTTAAAAATTCCATGTCACTAAACAATTTGGACCTGACATATCATATAGTTTCTAAATAGTTTTAGTAGTTCAGAGTTCTACTGCGCTCCAACATATTATATACTTTCACCTAACTTACATCTTTTTTCGAAGTCTACACTGACGAGATAATATAGTTTAAATTCAAATATTTATTGTAATTTTGAGCTAATTGGACCCTAAAGTGGTTTAACATCCTTACACTATTCTTTACAAAATAAAAATATATCTTATAGTTATACAATTACCCATTGAAATAAGTTTTTTCGAATGTAGATCATTTGGTGTAGCTGATTTTGTTATATATCACTATGTCACTATGAGTAAAAACAAAAACTACCTTAACTTTTTTGTATTTACTATTTTACCGCAGCTTGCGGTTTTCATAAGGAAATATTAATCCTTAACTCAGTTTGATATTTCTTACCCAATTACTCGTCTATAATTTTTTATCATCTATTCTAAACTCTTACCAGTCTCAAATTATCAATCAAATTAACAATCGATTAGCCAATTGCCAATAGTATAACCACAATGACATAATTAATGATTATTTTAAATTGGAATTTGGAATCGAGTGTACAATCCTTTCATACAACGACTAAACAACAACTTAGAGATCAGGCATATGGCACCGTTTATCAAATAATTTATTATATTTATACTCATTATATAGCCTTACATACTTATAAAGTAGGTATTATAATAGCACTTGAAAAGTATTGTATACTTACATTTTTTTTTAAATATTTCCCGGATTAAATATCAATATAGGAACACAATAAATTTTAAGTATAATTTGAAATATATTAGGAATCGCTTAGTTTCATAAAACTAGCAATTTCCCAATTCATCAATTGAACATCATTTATCGTAGAATAGGTCCAGTTCATGAAATAGACATTTTTTTTTTTTTTGCACGGTTCATAAATTAAACATGTCACTTGTTCATTTCAGGAAACACCCAAAAAAGTATCCATTCCACGAACCACAGCAATTTCACGATCCACTATATGATTTAACGTATATATGTACTAGATACCTATATGTTATTATTTAGAATAAAGACTATAAGGTTTTTCAATAAATAGGTGTACCTACGATGAGTTTATCATTTCGCACAAACAATTTATTATAATTTATATAAAAAACCTTTTTCACTCAGCCCAATTATACTATTTTTGATTTTTTTTTTTTTCGTTTTTGGTGCCATGCATTATTATACGTACCTACTTAACGTACTAAATTTTTAATGGTAAATTTCTTGCAACCGTATATACTAGTTATAAATGATATAGATACAAAACACTGCACAGTAAGTTAATGTTATTGAACCCGTAAGCGAACGTATCCTCGAACTTCATACCGACCAACACGCGTGGAACAAAATCTAGAACAGCAGAGCGCTGTAAGAACGGTAATGGAAATTACTATTGAAGGGTAGGATCGGGGTGAGGGAAATCAAGCTTGATGGTAGTTATTCTGTGGTAGTATAGTTGATCGAGAATGATAAGACGGCAAGTGTGTGAGAGAGGATTAGGTTAGGTTAAGTTAGTTAGATCATAGGGAAATTAAGTTAAGAATGAGTAGCCCGCAGAGTATAATAAGAGTATTATATTCTTACTATTACTCTGTGCGGTAGCCCACCTTATAAGTCTACAAGGTACACGGTAGATATCTGGTCGGATGGCTAATATAGGAGGAATAAGAATAGTTCGAAATGCCTCGTAAATATAATATTAATATTAATAACTATGTTGTACAGCACATACGGAGATTCTTAGAATATTTAATGAATTTCTTGTTCAGACATTCAGAATTCCTTAAGGATATGTCCCACACACATTTGGAAAATTTACAGTACCTTTCTAATTTATCCAAAAGTTTGTTGTGATATTTTTTTTTTTTTTAATGTTTCGTGGTTCCTTCTGTAATCAATTATCAATTTCCAGTTCTAACATTTTGAAAATATATTTTCTAATTAGAACATTTGAGAAACAACCAATTATAAAATATTATACATATATTTTGAAAGTTGATTTGATGAGCTTCTCAATAATATTTATATCTTATATGTTTATGATATGTGCTTAAGATACCCAAACATAACCTAAAAATAAGTAGAAAAATATACGCTAAAAACAAATAATTCATAATTCTAGCCTAAAAAATTAAAAAATATTAATTGACAATAAATAAATATTAGATTTGTGTATGACTATTATTATTATTACATTACCTAATAAATGTGTTACCTATCAGAGCTTGAAATCTAATAATATTTCTAATCAACGGATGCTCATGATTGTGAAACTATAAGGCTGTTCATTTTCGGACCATGATATGAGCGTAATGAACATTCGAAACCAACGTAATTGATTGTTTCTCAGCTCCGCAATCACAAATAATATATTTGTGAATTTTTAACTTATAATTTTCTTATATATATATATATATATATATATATATATATATACCTATTACATTTTACTTGATTAAAAGTAGTAATAATAAAATAACTTTTGTCTTATAAATAACATATTTTTGATATAACTTAAAATCAGTTATCTACAATACAATTTTAAATTTGTATTTACCCTTATATACCTTATGATTTCTGTAAATCAATTTTTCCTAAAGCTGCGTCCACACCTAACAAACGTTTGGGGAAACATTGTTTGTCAAACATTCGTCAAACATTTGTCGAACGTTTGTTAAACATTTTATTAATGACCACAAACGTTTGTTCATAAGTTAATTGTTCGCAATATGTTTGCCAACATTCGTGACCATGTCAGATATAAAACAAGTGGTTTGCTGCATTAGCGCTGCTGCGTTTGTTATAATGCGTAATAATTTAACATAAAAAAAAAAAAATTTAAAAAAAAGAAGGTGGTGGGAAAGATAACTTTTTCAGCGAAGAAAGATTTACAATGGTGAAAATTTTATTTTAGATTTACATGACGGTGATTTATTTAGTAATTTTACAAGAATGTCAAGTATTGATTTTGAATTTGTCCAAAAGTCATAAAAGAAAACACAAATTTTCGTGAAAGTATTTCTGTGTCGGTGCGTTTAGCAATACCTAACTACGTTTATGTTAATAAATACCAAGTATGTATAAATAGTATATTCTTTAAATAGTCTATAACATATTGATACTTCATGATAATAATATAAAATAATAATGATAATAATAATATTCAAACATATTATTTTATACTTAATATATTTTTTAATAAATTTGTTATGATTTAAACAACTATTTTAATTACTTAATTAAATTTATAATTATTTAAACGGAGGTACATCGGTATAAAAGTACAAACATACATGCAAAATGTTCGCTTAGTAAGCGAACATTTTTGTTTGGATTATTGACAAACAAATTGGTTTGGAAACACGTCTACATCAAACAAACGTTCGAAAAAGTTTTTCAATTGTTTGTTAGGTGTGGACGCAGCTTAATTACAATTTAAATGTACTACCTTTTAGATTCTGAACGGAATGATGGAATCTACTGGTTTTGCAATGATGTGATATATATTTTTTTTTGGCTAGTCTTTATGTAGAAGGGCACTTGGGTAAATTAAAATTAAAACATTTTTAAAACTTTTCATAAATGTTGGGAAAAACCATGAAAAACCATGAAAAAATTATGGGAAAAAACGGGAATTTTTACACAAAACCACACGTTTCGACAAAATACATTTTAGATTCTGCACAGAGTGATGGAATCTATTGATTTTACAATGATGTGTGTTTTATTTTTTTTTTTGTGACTGTCATCACGTTTTGGAGCAGTAAAAATGCTTCGATTTTCTTACACAGCAACTTTTCTGATAGAAAAGTGAATGTAGATGGTACTTGGGCGTGTCAAAAAACCAACTTTTTCAATACTTTTTTAAAAAATCGAATTTAACGATAAAAAAATTACGAAAAAACGGGAAATTTTACGCAAAATCACGTTTTTACAAACTACATTTTTTTAAAATGCTCTAACTCAAAAACGAAAAACCGCAACAACTTGAAATTTTCACCAAACCT
>JAIPRK010000481.1:6323-192222 GCA_025469195.1 Chaitophorus viminalis
ATAATTTACGTAATTTTTAGGTCTTTAGTAATTTAATAATCATATTTACCTGATGAACAATATTCAGCAAGTTTGAGTAAAAAATTATAATAATCGTCATTGTAATCTTCAACTGTAGGAACTACCTGAAATAATTTCAATTTTATATTTGTAAATATTTGTAGCTTAAGAGTATGTTATGTATAACAATTTACAACAAGATAATAATGAAATAGTGACATTAAAGTACTGTATAAAAAGATTGAATAAATTTAAATATTTCCTTTAATTATTTTATTATTATTGATTTATTACTTCTATCAGAGATGAACTACTATTGGTATTCAAAGGTTCATTCACATTTTCATTATCATAAACCGTACTTAATATTACATCAGAATGAAACTGTTTTGAATACAATATCTAAATTGGAAATTGATAAGATTACAGTTTATACAATTTCAAAAAGGTATCTAATAAAGTATTATCTAAATAATCCGGCATATTTTTATTACTCGGAGTACTAATAACTTATTTTAATAGTAAACAAATTTAAATAAATGATAGATATAAAACATTCAGAATATAAATTAAAATTATGATTCTAGTTCTAGAATATTTATCATATTTAAAATTGGTTAATTTCTTATATAAATGCTAAATATGAAACATTGCTTTTAAACTTACAATCATCATTGGCACATAGTTTGACATAAGACTACTTATATAATTAAAAGTATCTATGTTCATTTGATTTGGATTTACACCCTTAAGAGTAATCTTCATTACTTTTGATGGAGAATTCTGTGGTTAAATTAAAGTAAGCATAAATTTAGTATTAGGCTTACACATAAACGAATAATATGCTTTAACGATTGTAAATCAATATACTACCATCAAGTATTTGGGAATTTCAAATATATATGACAAAGATACATTATCTTTGTCATCAAAATCGATATACTGGATTAAATAAGTAGTCATATATATTTTTCTTATAACTTTGACCCTGTAAAAACTGTTATCTGATGTTGATTTATCTCCAATAATCTTACGATTTTCCGAAGTTATATTAATGGGTGTAGCTAAAATGAAAGTCATTAACAAAATAATTTACGTAATATTTAGATCTTTAGTAATTGAATAATCATATTTACCTGATGAACAATATTCCGTAACTTTGTCTAATAAATTATTATCGTCATTTACAATGACGATAATATCTTCAACTGTAGGAACTACCACCGTCGCCGCCAAACACCGTTTGTGGAATATAGTTTTGCAGGCTGCAACATTTCAATATTACTCAGAAAACCGTATCCGAAATTTGCACGGTAAATTAAATTAGTATCTGTCGTCTGTCTTACGATCTTATGTACCTATACATATTTAACTTACCAATGCATTTAACCATTTTTTTGATCCTCCACAAACAACGTTTTCGGCAAATATCACATTTTTTGAATGTATATTTCAATGGCTTTACGCCCTGGGCGCAGCCATTACAACTATGCAACATGTTGATGATGTTCGTATAAATGTTAAATAAATGTGCGATTAGATAATCACAATATGCGATTAGACAATATACTCGTTCGTCGTCTTAGCTCAAATGCATAAAATTGTATTAATATAAGAACTTGGGCATGTATCAATATTTGGACTATGTTACTATTGACAATAAGATTATGTTATTTTTCGAATGCGGCTATAACCACTACAAATAAATATTATTTTTCGCATCTGTGAAAATTAAGTCGCATTCCAACGGGACTTTCGATTTTATAATACCGT
Organism: Chaitophorus viminalis; assembly: GCA_025469195.1. NCBI lineage: Eukaryota > Metazoa > Arthropoda > Insecta > Hemiptera > Aphididae > Chaitophorus > Chaitophorus viminalis. The sequence continues at coordinate 8,097 of JAIPRK010000481.1, forward strand.
GACAAACAATTATAACTTCATTCCATAACGAACGTCTTAGCCTTATGACAAAGTACATAAAACTGCTACAACTTTTTTATTTTTTTACATGACCGTAAACATTGTATAACATCGTTGTGTATACGAATATCGATTCTGATTTGTTTTTCTTGAATAAGTTTATAATAATATATTATACTATATTAAAATTGTAATATTATGCCTCTATTTGCTTTTTAAACGCATAAAGAAATAATAGTGCCTATGTATTTCAACAATTTTTTAATGTTTCCTTAAAAATCAACTATTGATTTTTTAAAAGATATGGATAAATGATTTGATATTTTTAACTGGGATAGAAAATCAAATTTAATTGGTCATTCAAAAATACAAAAGCCCAAAATTTTCATGTATAATTTATGGAAAAGTTATGCACAAACTTAATAGTTTTTAGTAAAAATAATCAAGATGTTACAAGACAAGTCAAATTAAATTTATATGTGGTTGGTAAGTTTCTATTGCTGGCTTAAATTTACTATGGACATTTTTAAAATTCAAAAATTCTTAATTCAACTATGTTCTATTCACTAATAGAATAAATTAAGATTGTCTTGATATCCTTTTCAGTACATTTCGATAACCAAAATGGTTTATAATTTAAATCCTACTCTAATCCTATTTCATTATTCATTTAAAAAATATTTTTTTTTAAATTACTTTTAATATTCTAATACAAATGGCATTAAGGATTTTGATGATTTATTACTAGATAGATATTCCAAATTTTTTAAATAAAGAAACACACAATTTAATGTTGCCTGAGAATTCACCTTTAAAATTTTGAAATCACAATTCCCATTTGATTTACTTATAGATTATAGGGTTTTCACTGATTTAAGTTTACCAGATAAAAATTCATTATAACATGAATTTTATTTAAAAATAAATTGTCTTTATTTTGAAATTTGTATATAATTTTAATTGTTAATGCCCCTTCTAATTTTATAAATATTGAAATACAAGAAATCAAGCTTATGTCTTTAATATCTTCTTATACCTTATAAATTAAAATGGCGTTGACATATAGTGTATTCAATTTATCACAGTTTACGTAAGTTAAATTATTAATAATTTATTATAAAATAACTTCTATAATAGAATCATTAATTTAACCTTACTTCAAACTCTTCATTTCTATGGCATATCGAAAAATACTTGTGTGTGGTATTATATATTATCATACTCGTCATGAATTGTAATCTTTTTTTCTCTTTTCAACCAACCGTTCGTGAACCGTTGTAGAGAGCGTGATTATAGTAAAATATTATGCCTAAAAGTTTTTTACATGCTTAAATCTTCGAATTATTTTATATACATATACCGATATACCGAATTGATGGCAATGTCCGACTTGGTAATATTTTCATATCTCTGCAATACTGAAAGAAATGAAAATAATTAAATTAAGGGATCATGAATTTTTTACTTATTTCTTGAGAATACAATAGGCTGCTCATAGGCCATATCATCATATCTCTATAACACTACAGTCTAATCAATAGTTAAAGCTGACATTGTCTGAGTAAGTTTAATTTTAGTAAAGGGCCAATGCCTGTATTTACATTAATTCTTAATTATAGTACCAATTTATAAAACAACTATCACTGTGATAATATCATATAAAAACTTGTCAACCTCAACATGCATGCATTTTATAGAAAACAGTGTCTAAATAATCCACACACACATAAATATTAGAGAAAAACCATTAAACCTGAGCATCTTCGATTAGGTTACTTCACAAGACGAGTTGGTTGTCTCATATTGTAATGTCTGTCTCTATAAATACATATCATTAACATAATATGCATGTATAGACTTATAGTACATAGCTGGCAATAAATATACGTAGGTAGTTATCATACCAGTTCTTTTATATACGTGTAAAACACGGCCAACAACCAAAGGTTATGAAGATAAATGAGCAATCTTTGAGAGAATACATATTTGGGAAAAAATGAAATAATCACACAACAATATGAACTAAGAAATAACATAGAATTACTTCAGTTTTACAAAAAACCGGTCATATTTGCAGTATAACAATATAGAAGAATCATATTGACTGGCCATATATGAAGGTAAAATAGTCTAATAAATGCAGTGTTAAAATAGAAACCTCTTGGGAAATGATCAGTAGATAAACCAAAACAAAAATTGATATACAAAATAAAAAATATCTTAGAATAAATTGGAATATAAGATGAAGAACAGAAGCACATGATAGATACAGGTGAAAACTGATTTGCGTACCGATAATGGGCCTCAATGGCCTTCAAAAAAAAAAACTGAAGAGAAAGAAGAAGTTGGTAATAGCATTTATAGTAGATAAATAAATTATTTAGATACATTTTATACTACCAGCAAGTTTTGATGATGAAAACAAATGAAGGAGAAAAAATTACTGAATATAGGTACCTACTGTATTTAAATAAAATTATCAAACGCTTCTAAAAAATAAAATAAATACTAGAGGTAAATATTCTCTAATTGCTATTAAATAAAACCCTAACGAATTTATATAAAATATATTTCATAACTATATTATGTACAACAATTCACTTTTAATTAGTAGAATAATGTACTCCTGGATGTAAAAAAAAAGTCGCAAAATGAATGAAATGTTTAGGTAAAACTTGATTTCATTAAACCATAGATGAATGTAGGTATAATTCGAGCAAGTATACTATAATAAACTATATATTTGTATAGTAATCGATATTAATTTAAAAATGTTCATTATATTAATAGCGGAAAATGTGTTTTTAACAGAATTCCCAGTGTGTTCAGACGTATTACATTAATAAATGTTTGTATGTTCATGAGGTAATTATTGTTGGGAACCCATCCATGTTTATTATTATATTCCTGTTGGGGACTCCCCTAAGCTTCGTAATAAAATTATATAAATTATCATACTACAGTACAAACGCGCATCAGGGGTTTTCTTTTCACAGATTTTGTTCAGAGATTTAGATGTTGTTCATATTGTCATAAGTGGAATGAAATAAAACGGTTTGTGACGTACTTGTATAATATAAATACCACGTGTAAACCTACGCACTATACACCTGCAGTATCTGGATTACAACTTCAAACTTGTATATCTGTATAATAAACATTTTTACATATATAAAAAATAACCAGATGGGCCTCACTCTGTTTTACAGTAGGGGATGGAGTGCACCTCGTTCATATGATGGCTCATTACAATTGATTTGTTAAATTTTAATGCAATGATAGAATTGGTATATTATATTATATTATGTTATATTATCTCCTATATTTTTCAGTTTGTTATAACTTATGATAAACCTTGTATTAAATTTTCAAGAGTTTTCGGACAGCCAAATAAATTTTATAGATATTTCAAAAAAAAAAAAAACTTACAAAAATCAAAAATTTAAATTGTCTATAAATAAGTCAAATATTTTCAAAACACATCGAAAACGTTACTATGTATAGAAAACTCTAATTTTATTTTTTTGTGAAAATTTCAAATGTATGCGGTTTTTTTTTTTGAGTTATTGCGTTTTTAAAAAACGGAGTTTGTCCAAACGTGGATTTGCGTAAAATTTCCCGTTTTTCCGTAGTTTTTTTTATTGTTTTTTTTTCACTTATTTAAAAATGATTGAAAAAGATATATTTTTGATTCGCCTGTGTACCATCTACATTCACTTTCCTTTCATAAAAGTTGCTGTTTGAAAAAATTGAATCATTTTTACTGCCCTAAAACTCGATGACGGACACAAAAAATAAAAAATCACACACATCATTGTAGAACCAATAATTTTAATCACTCCGTTCAGAATCTAAAAAAAATTTACATCATTTTAAAGTTATAACTATGGTAGCTGAATACATATAAAAAGTTCATACTAATTTATCGCCCTGGCACCCTTCCATTGTTCCTCCAGGGGGGGGGGAATGGCCCTAAATACGGACCTGGATATATACCACCTACTTACGCTTGATGGACGATAATCATAGTCTATAAGAGAATAATCCCCCCGATGTGAATTAATTAATTGTAATGTACTATCAAGACTTGGGATTTATTTATTTTTGAAAATATTGAATACCAATAGATATAGTAACCATGTATAATTTAACTTTTATTTTAAATCCGCCTTTGTCAAGAATTGCGTATCATGCGGATAATATTTAAAAACATGAGATGATACATAATTAATTAAATAAATAATCGATGTCGTTGTATTTTTCTCTTCGGCGCTCGATTGTTCATCACGTACATACCAAAAATTGTTACCATGATCTGGCTAACAGCTTCGACCTTATCGGCAGGATGGATACAGGCCCATTCAAATAACCTGTCAAGAGATCATATATTATGTTTCACTGTTTTACGGAAATAAATGCCCGGTTATTTTTCCGACCGCAGACGATAGACGGACACAGATATTATATTATAATTTATTGCCCTCCGAAATAAATCATACTCATTTATCATTGACAGGCTGCGAATAATGTTAAACAGTGGCACCAAACTATATATTTAGATCAGACCATTGCCTGTCCACTATTTTAAAAATGTGGCCGGAGCACCAAAGGGTCCAACGGATTTTGTTTGACATTCAGACCAAAATATGTATACTCAATGAAAATTGTGCATAAATTAATACATGAATAATAAATAATATGTAAAATTGTATATGGAAATATATGTACATATACTTCATACTTTAAGGATTGAGGCCGTTTTATAATAATTTTGTCCGAGTCTTCTTGTAGAAGTGCGGTGCCACTGTTGTTAAAATTAAGACGAAGGAGGTTAGAGGATAGGTGGTATATAATCAAAAGTTACTGGTTTCGTTCGAAGAACATAAGCAATGTCTTTTCGGATCAGATGATGTGTATGGGATTGAATCTCCGTACAGAGCCAATATAAACACACACGGCCTTTCAAACTCGTAATCTTCATACATAAATAATATTTTTCAAGGGCTTAACCAGGATTTTTTTTTTTGGGGGGGGGGGCAACTTAATATTTAAATCAGTTTTTAAATTTAAATGTATTTAATATAACTATATCATTTTGTTTAATTTTAATGACACCATCACAAATCCTAACAATGTATTAATAATTGTATAATAAGGTACACGCTATTATTATCCCTTCATTGCTCGGGTGAAAAATATACCGATGTGCCATTAAAAGAAACTGCCGATGTGTTATTCCTTTCAATCCTTTACACTTAAAGACTACAATAATATTGTTCTTATTTATTATTGATATAATTTATCTATTTTTATATCTTTTTTGACTATGCGTGTCGTCCACTGGGATATTCGTAAATATTTTTAAATAATTTATTATAACAAAATAATTTTATCAAGGAGGGGCACTGGGCAGTTATCCATACGGCCATATTTGCTCTCCCACCATTAGCTATGCCGTAGGTACATAGTTTGGTGTGTTTACGAATAATGTACCTACATAGACCTATTAACAACATGGATTTATCTTAATATAGTAAATTTTATTATAAATTATTATATAATATTGTTGGTGCGTCATATGTGCGTGCATGTTCATAAGTGGAAATAATATCTTATATTATACAATAATACATTAAAAAAATATTATATTAATTGTATCTATATACTGGCAGCCGTCGTTGTTTTCTAATGAGTTACCTAATTATTATATAGTTCATTATTATATATTTCATCGTTTATGCATACACTACGTTCAAATAAGTGATTATAGATATATTTTCAAGCAATTATTAAAAAACTGAACGGCCCTCGTTTAGCTGCACAGTAGGGGGAGGAGTGCCCCTCTTTCATAGGATAGGTCATTGTAATTGTAATGAATTTGTTAAATCTGAACCCCTATATATCATATGGATATGATATTTAACAGAATTCGTTTTTTCTTATTTTAGGTAGTTACGTTTATAAATTATTAAACATGATAAAAATAAAAAAAGACTATAACATCAACCGCCGCAATATCTAATTTAAATTATCATATCATATTAATTCATACAATAATATGTGGACGTTGAGAATTTCATTTAAAGTTATTAAAAATTTCAACAAAATTTATTATTATTTCTCAAATGACATTTGCTGTTTGATTTTATTATCGCGAATCGTGATTTGAATGAATAATTAAGAAATAAAAGGGAAATCCTGATTGGAAATTTACCAGGTCAATTGTTCTAAATTGTAATCATAGTATAACAACCTATATAATAATAAATGAGTAACGGCCGTAGCCCGTAATATTTTTCCATTCATTTGTTAACGCAACTCTGATTAAAAATAAGCAAAATATTGTGGTGGGTTGAAAATCATTCATAAAAATTGCGAAAATTTAAATATTTAAAGACTTCCAACAACGTTAAATTGATAATATTATACAAAAAGTTATTATAGGTACCGGATAATCTCAGACAATCTCTGTACTTTTATAATATTATAAATTAAATGAATATATGGTTCTTTAAGCATTTTAATTTCTATTCTATGTATTTATTATAGTAAACTACAAAAAATACCGACTTTAAAAATTGCATTTGGTATTATAATTTGTAAAACTTTAACTTGAATGCTATAAATTACTTTAAATAAATGCCATACACTATAAAATAAAATCTACAGTAGGTAACAATAATTATAAAACGTATTTATTTTGTAACTCTTTCTACATATTTTGGACATAGCCATTCACCCACCAATAAAATCCAGCTAGTATTTTTGTATCTTTTTTAGAGTTACGTTCCCTTTAAAAAACCCGGTATTAAAAATGCAATATAGTAATACGAGACTTGTTGTGTTTTGAGTAAATATCTACTACTATTTTTTTTTTTACTTATCTATGTTAGAATTTATAAAAATATTTTGATATTTAAACTGTTGTACACAATTAAATCACTTGATATATGTTGGTGGTATTATAACATAGATAATTTAACAATTGTATAAAATATAATTGTGTGCACCTTTAAAATAACAGGTAAAATTTAAAGATTTAAATTGGTTTTTTAGTGAAGCATACTTTACAGTGAATTATCATTGATCATATTATAAAATTTTTTTTTAAAAAAAAACCATTAAAAACTGAAAAAAAATTAATTGACTTAACTTTCTATGTTCACTACCACCCATTTTATCTACGGTTATTTTTATTTCAAAATTTGCCAGTTTTTACGTTTGACTCTAAATGAACGAATTATTTCACCGTGTTAACTTACTCAAATAGAGTAATAACGTTTCCTTTTAGCCTGGAATATAACTTTTTTAAGTAACTTAACTTTTTAATATTTATAGCGACAAAATTGTTCATATAAATTTTTTGTTTACACAGCGTTTTTGGTCTATTCTATGAATGTAATGGTTTGCTACATCCAAGCATGACATATTCTAGAAAACAATTAAATAATTATAATGATATATCTGCGAATTTAGAGTTTTTAAGGAACCTTGTATTTTTTTCGGCGAACTAGGTGTTGGTGAATTGAGAATGGTCGAATTCGTCATAAATCATAAATACTAACCCGTGTATAATGCAAGGAAAATTTTCTGTACAAAAGAAAATTTTCCATTTCAGTTTTGACACTGATACTTTTTTGTATGCAAATGAAGATCAGTATATGGCGTGTATTATATCCGATTTAAGTACTTTGGAATGAGCAATTAGTTTTGAATTTCTCGTGAAATAAGATTGTTTTTTAAACTAGATTAATTTTTTAAATTAGACGTATTGTTTGATCTACTTACAATATATTTTTACATACTCTGATTTAGATACCATGGCATCGATAATTGATACTGACTTTGATCTCATTTGAATTTAACGTTCTAATTGGCCTATGGCAAATCCCACGTAGCAAATTGGAAACATAAATATTTTCAAAATATTTGAAGAAGGTTTCCTGGTAAAATATTTGTTTGAAAATATTGTTGAATTATCTTCAAAATATTTGGATACATATATTTGTAAGCAAATATATTTAAAATATTTACAAAACGTTACTTATCAAATATTATATATAAATTTCTCATTAAATATCTTCAAAATATTTGGAGACCATATATTTGAAATTAAATACAATTAAAATATTTACAAAAAGTTACTTATCAAATATTATAAATACATTTCTCATCAAATATCTTCAAAATATTTGGAGACCATATATTTGAATTTAAATGTAATTGTAATATTTTCAAAACGTAGTGTATCAAATATTAAAAATACGCATTTTCATTAAACATCAAGGGCGACTTGGACAAAGGGTTCATAATAATATGATAGTTTAATAGTGTACTAATATACTATACCTATACCTATAGTAACAATTTTGTAAGGTTAAACCAAAATAAAATGTGTCATAATATAATATAATATTGTTCGTAGTTTTGTGCACCCTTGCAATGAATAATTATACTTGTATATTGATGTATACTGCAGAATTCTATACTACTGTATAGACGCGTATATCACAGGGGCGTAATCAAGGGAGGATTAGGGCGGGATAGATCCCCCAGGACCCAGAGCCTTTATAATATGTAGGACGTAGGTACTAGGTACACATAAATATTTAACATTTTAATGCTACTTGAAAATTTAGTATTTTGTGTATAAAAAAATTCTAACCCCCCACTAAAGTAAATGGTATAGCACTGTAGCTACCGTCACGACGCGTGTCGTCCTGACCAAAGTGACCTATAGGATAAAAATAAATCTAACACTGATTGCCGATGGTTATCAATAATTATTCCGTGAAGTTATAAATATGCGTATACATGTGCTAGCGTGTTTGTTTATCAGTGAATCCGTCGCGTCACGCGACCCTACCACACCGCTGCTGCAGAGCACCGAAGCCGTCGATGCCGCTGACGAAAGTCGTGATCACAGACAACTCCACGATAACCGACAATACAACATCATTAATTATAATATTTTATAGTAGTATTTTATTTTCTATGTGCTACATCCTACATTATAATACTTTTAATATATAACTATAATATTATGAAAATATATAGATACAATATTGTGAAAACGTTTTATGCCCTGCCAAAAAATGTTTTGAAAATGTTTTGAAAATATTTTAAAACATTCTGACAATCTAAATAAAATATTTCAATGTTCACAAACAATATTTACACAATAGTTTGAAAATATAATTTTGCTATGTGGGATATAATGTCAGCTTTTACGACGTTGTATAAATGAAAACATATGAAAAATGTACAATGAAAAACGGAGGAAAAAAAACAGAAAATAACTTAAAAATACTAAACTTACGCATTGGCTTAGCTAATATTAAATTGATGATATTATACTTGATTTAATATATGCGCTTAAATTCCCCCGATTGTACGAAAACCTGCCACCACTGATAACGCGTATAATCAGCAGTTTTCTAGCCAGAGGGGAGGAATGGAGGTCCAATGATATTTCTCCTCAGCAAACGTTTACTCCTGATGCGTAGGTACCACATTGGGGTGTTGTCCAGTTGCCCTCAAAAGCTTTTTTTCGGTATTTAACAAATATACCCATTGCTTTCAACCAAATGTATCAGTTGCCCTCAATGAAATCAACCAATTGCCTACAACCGAATATACCAGTTGCCCTCACATATTATACACACGAACGTCGAACTGAGGTTCATATTATTGTTTCAGCTGCCGATCCAGTGTCCTGCTGTTTAGACGACAGAATCATTTGAACATAATATTTTTACAATGTTTTATTTCAAGTAAAACTGGTTACCTACTGTTGTCTGTTGTTTGCATTTAGGTTTTAAAGACGTCCATTAATAGAGGCTACTTCTGTGACAAATAAACTATGTAATGTCCCTTTATTGTTTAAATAACCCTATGACGGTCGTTGATCTGTATTACATAAATTGCGATTATCGTACTATGTGCAAGTGCAGATTATTTTTTTTAATAAAGTGTTTTTATCTAAGTGCAGATTAATAATACATTTTTCGTTCAAACCAAAAGCAAGAAGTTCACTCTTCCGACTGTTGTATTCAATGCATATATATATTATTGGCCTGATAAAACTATTATTATCATGTTATTATAATATTATTACTTATTAGTTATTACTATGCTGCATAATATATAATTATTGAACGAGGCGATGGTTATGCAATATTAATACATGTAGGAATAGCCAGGGGTGGTTTGACAATTTTAGTTGACCGGGGCAAGCCTAAAATATTCCACCCACCACTGCATCAATTTGATATTTCACCTAAAAAGAAATCAGTGGTCGAGTTATTACTTATTAGCAGGGTTTGGAATATTTTTAATGAACTTGAACCATTTTTTAGGCGTTTAACTTTATTTACCATTTTAAAATAAATTTATAATTAATAAATATTCATTAGTTATAATTAGTTATGACATGTTAGTTGATGTAAATATATTAAAAAAAGGCAAAAAAAATAAGCAGAGATTCCCCGGCACCCGCAGGTTTTGTTAAAATTTTTATAAAATAGTTATATATAACATTAAGAAAATAGCAAATTTACGTAACAATTAGAATGAATGAATTTAATAAAAAAATTTAGAGTTTCTTATCTTATTTTAAAATGTAATATTTATAATTATATGAATGATTACTGGCTTAAACATTTTGACAGATGGCTAAAATTGTTTTTTTTATTATTCATTACTAGTTATAAACAAGAGAAATTTAAAAGGTTTAAAAAAATTAGAATTTGGAAAAACATAAATATAACTATAGTTATTAAATGCTTAGTTGATATAGATTTATTTATAAATGCAAAAAAAAAATGCGAAGGGGTTCCTTGACACTCACAGGTTTTGTATACATTTTGAACAAAATATTTAAATATAATATCAAAAGTTATCTAATTTACGTTGCAATTAGAATGAATGAATTTTATGTAAAAATTTAGACTTTTATATGTTATTTTAAAATGTAATATAAATAATTGTACGAATGGCATTTCTGATTTAAATTGTCTAAACATTCTTTATAGGTATAATATATTGTTTAATTATTATTTATGACTAGTTTTAAACAAGTGAAATTTAAAATATTAAAACATTTAGAAGTTGTAAAAACATAAATACAATTGTAATTATTGCCTAGATAGTTGATTAATTTGTTAAGTTTAAAAATGCAAAATAAATTGTTCAGGGGTTTTTGAGCACCTGCAGGTTTTGTATACAATTTGAATAAAATAATTATATTTAACATCAAGAAGGTAGCTAATTTACTTAGCAATTAGAATAAATGAATTAAATGTAAAAATGTAGAGTTTCTAATTCAATTTTAGAATATATTATTTACAATTGTATGAATGATTTCAAATTTAAGTTGTCTGAATATATTTTATATAGATATCAAAAATTGTTTAATTATTCATTATTACTACTTATAAACACAAGTGAAATTAAAAAGGTTTAAAAAGACTAGAATTTGGAAAAACATAAATATAATAATTATATATATTCTTGGTTGATATAGATTTATTTATAAATGAAAAAAAAATTGTGCAGGGGTTCCCCGGCACCCGCAGGTTTTGTTAAAAAGTTAACAAAATAGTTATACATAATATCAAGAAGGTAGCTAATCTATATTGTAATCAGAATAAATTATTGAATTGTAAAAAATGTAGTTTTTTATGTTATTTTAAAATTTAATATTTATGTATGAAAGAATGATGTCTATTTTAAATTGTCTATATATTCTTTATAGATATTAAAAATTGATTTATTATTATATATTATTTGTTTCAAACAAGAGGAGTTTAGAAAAATTAGATGTCGAAAAATCATAAATACACTTATAATTATTACATTCTTATTTGTTATAGATATGTTCTAAAGGTAAAAATTGTGCAAGGGTTCCTCGGCACCCGCAGGTTTTGTTTACAATTATAATAAAATAGTTATATATAATATTAAAGTAGTAGCTAATTTATGTTACAATTAGAATGAATTATTTCAATGTAAAAATCTAGAGTTTTTATATTTTATTTTAAAATGCATTATTTATAATTATATGAATGATTTATGATTTATATTATTGTAATATTTTTATATATAACAAAATTGTATTATTATTATTTATTACTAGTTTTAAACAAGTGAAATTTAGAAAAAATTCAAAAAAATTATAAACATAAACATAATTGTAATTATTAAATTCTTAGTTGATATAGATATGTTTTAAAATGCAAAAAAAAAAATGCGCAGGGCTTATCTGGCACCCGCAGGTTTTGTTAAAATTTTAATAAAATAGTAATATATAATATCAAGAAAGTTTATAGCTAATTTATGTTGAAATTAGAAAAAATGAAATTTAACGTAATAATTTATAATGTTTTTTAATTAAAATTTAAAATGTAAAATCGTACAAACCTTTTTTTTTTTTGCTACCCTATTAAAAAAGTAGAATTTAAAATAATAATTATATTAGATGTTATAAACCTCATACATTATTCATTGAGTAATGAGATATACCTAATACATTGAGAGCGTGTGAAATTATAATAAGCGCTGATTTGGGACGCATGCTGACGAAAAACTGTTTTTTAGCCGCTGCTCGATATAGATACAGACGGATAAAAATATTATAGTTTTTGACTATCATTTATTATTTGACCATTAAGTTTGATTGAGCAAGCAGTAGCGGCTGACCATCATATACAACAAAAGAGTCTTGGTTTTACAAAAAAACATGTTTTGATGGTCAAGGAGTAGAAGACTGGGAAAAGATGATCCGACGACGAAGCTCTGAGAAAGGGATAGACGAGCATATACATGACCGAATTCCCAAAGGTCATTAACAGGTAGGTGAACTTACATATACACATAATTGCGTTACTAAATAATACCTAAAAATTAAAATATATTGTTGTATATTCTATATACATATTTTTATATTCTATAGATTAGGTTGGGGCAGTCATGTCCTACTTAAAATATCAACAGCACCAAATTCATTGCATATTTCTACATGTAAGCCATGTAGGCCACATTATAGTGTCACATTATATTCAAATTCCCTATTTATAGAATATCATTAGGTATTGTGGCGACTGGAAATTTTTATTGTTATATCAAACGTACATCTTTAGATAAAGGATATTGGCCACTTTTACAAAACTTTACGAACGGTAGTAAAAAATATACAATTTTTCTCACTCCATTTGTTCTCGGTATCAACCGTTGATATAAATAACCTCTTTTTATATTCAAAATAATATTAATAATATTAATGAACATTATAAAATGAATAATTCGATATAAATGAATGTACAATACTATGATTTTAATTTCCTATTAATTTTTTTTATTTTTTATTTTTCGTATCGTCTAGAATGTTTAATTTTACAATTTTTATCAATGATTGTTATGTTCAGTAGGTATGAAATGAGGAGAATTAGGAATACGAAAAAATATACATATTATTTACTGGAAATTTTAAAAATATAATTGTAGTCAGCTTAAGAGTCGCTGTGCAACGACACATGATAATTCTTCTGGTTTTTTTTTTCAAATATTCATATATTTTGTAGTTCAATATTATTTTATTTTTCGTTTAAGATCCTCTAATCCAATCTATATGTATTGTGTGTTTATACCAATTTTGTATCTCTACACAACCTATGTGGTAAGTAGGTCACTTAATAAAATTGTGATACTTCTACATGATAATTTTTTTTTGCAAGCAAGCAAAAAAACGTACGGCTCCGCGAACGGTTACCGACGTATGGTGAGCTCAATACTCATAATAATAATAAAAACATTTTGGTATGTGTGGATTATGTATTTATGTATCACACACAGGGACCTCACGTGCGGCTCCACGAACGGTCACCGACGGGTTTGCGTAACAGTATAACACTGCTCTTATGATTATAATAATGATAACCATGACGTTAAGTTGTACGAGACACTATGCAACGCGACTTTTATTTTTTTAATCTTTATTTTTATTTTTATAATATACAGTGTTTGTGAAATCAGATAGCCGTTAGGTTTTGTTTAACCATAGCTGGTAGAGATCATCAGCAATACCAAATAAATTTTATTTTTTCAATTTAATTTCTTGTTTGTCAAATTGAAAAATGAAATTTTTTTTTAACTAGATAGGTCATAACAGAATGGAATTATGAAAAATATTAAACGAAAATAAAATTTAAATAATATATAGGCTTATTCGTTTCCAAGCTATTCATTTGCGTTATCTTCTAAACAAAATTATTTTTATTAATGTTTAATAAGACTTAATATTTTAATGTTAATAAACTTTTATTATTATTATTATTATTATTAAGAATTTACTCCAAAGTCTGCATAATTTAATACTTGACGAATTTTAAATTTAAATGAGTTGATACCTGCAGGCTACAATCTAATAATATAGAAAATTATAAAATGTTTGAAGATAATAATTACAAATATTATCATGTTATATTGATTATTATTATGTATTGGGGTAAATTTAGCCCAACGCCACACTTCATATACCTATTAATAAATAAGTACATTTTTAATACATATCCAATAAAATATTTAAAATTTAAAGTTTAATTTAGAGACAGTTAAATTATTGAAATTTCAAAATCTAAATTTATATTCAGTAAACATTAAAATTTGTAAATAGTTTTTGTAAGAATATCAGAATTCAAGTCCTCTACACCAGTTACTTTGTAAATAATTATAAGGAAAATGTATTTATTTTTTTTTTTTATTTGCTTTTAGTTAAAGCAACCCAAAAATTAAGATAAAAAGAAATATGTTAAAGTAAATATAAATATCAAAGTACACCAAATAGGTACATCAAGAATAATGACTTTTAAGAAATATGTAAAATTGAAACACTATATCTTACTGTATTTGTATTCAATCTCAAAAGAAAAAAGAAAATAATGCTTGAGCTAATGTGTTTGTGTTGAATAAAATTAAAAGGTTTTGATAAAAAAAATTATTTTTTTATTTAACTTTTTTGTTCGGTCCATGTACAAAAATATGCAATTTACTTGGCTCTATTGATACGGGGGAATGTAAGATCCTACATAAGGCTTAGCAGGTAGAAAATACATACGTTAGTTCCTAGATTGTTGGTAAGTTTATACTTATGCTATTATGTTGTGAATAAGGTGTTCATATTTAATACTAAACTATATTTCATATAGGTAGTAAACGTAATAATCTTTATAATAATGTTTTTCAAAAAAACATGAAAATAGTATATTAAATTTTAGAGATAAATATAAATGATAATCCTATAAAAAAATATGGTATCAGTCACAAAATGCATTTCATAAACAAATAAATGATAAAATAAATATATCATATCTTTAATCAATACTATAGTATTATACTCCAATAATCTCATTTTTCCACCGTACGGGAACTTCCATAATATAATATAACATTTTTACTTCTGTGTATGAACTTACACACGCATGATTTTGTTTTACCCTGAAGAAACTTACACATTTCATTTTTATATTCGGGTAACCATGTAGGAACTAACGTATGCAATTATTTACCTGCTACTTTCGCATAGGAACTTACTATTACTATCCCCCG
This sequence comes from Chaitophorus viminalis, assembly GCA_025469195.1. Lineage (NCBI taxonomy): Eukaryota > Metazoa > Arthropoda > Insecta > Hemiptera > Aphididae > Chaitophorus > Chaitophorus viminalis. The sequence goes on from JAIPRK010000481.1 coordinate 23,700, forward strand.
TAGATACTTGACAGACTTATCCTTAGTGAACCTAACCCTGTATATAGAATATATATGTATATATATATATAGTATATATCTTTTTTTTAACTTGTAGGTATTATTTTATTTATTAAACGCAACTATATATGTAAGTTCACCTGCCTGTTAATGACCTTCAGGATGTTGGTCGTGTTATGTCCGTCCACCCATCCACAGAACTTCGTCTCTGAACACCTCTTACCAGTCTTCCACTCCGTAGACTAGAAATCACGCTCCTCTGAAAAACCTGTATTACTCTTCTGTAGTATATGGTGGTGGGCGGCTACTGCTTGGCCAATCAGCAATTGATGGCCAAGCATTAATAGAAATAAAAAAAATGAATTAGTAGATAGTCAAACAATACTATTATATTTTTATCCGCTCGTACCGTTTTCATGTGACGACTACAAAACAGTTCTCCGTCAGCATCCATTGTAAGTCAGCCCCGCTTCCCATTTCACATGGTCAGAATATACAAGGTGAATTATATTGCTTAAAGCGTTATCATTTATTTTATGTTATTTTGAAAGATTTAAATGTAATACATAAAAAATATTAAAATTTAAAGAAACATAAATTTAATTGACACATAAATTAAAAATTGATATTAAATGTTTAGCTCAGTCGTCAAATCTAGAAAAAAGTATAATTTTTTTTACCAATCAATGTAATCTAATTAACTAGATAATTATAATATATGGCTCGAATTTAAATGCCTAAAAATCCGTTGATAGATTCCTCAAAAAAATTGTCAAATTTACAATTAGATTAAATTATTATATTTTAAATTAGTTAAATTTATTATTTGAATTATTTAGCTGTATAAGGTAAAAATATAAATTTTAAATTTAAAAGTAATAAAATCAACGGCGTAAAATACTAAAATGTATGAAAAAAATTAAAAAAAACATCATTGATAATTCAAGATTAACGTTTCCCACTTGAAGTATCTGTTTCATCAAACGAATTATTTACTTGGAAATTATTGTCAAAGGTTGACCAAAAAAATAAGCATTTTGCTTTTAAATTCGTGCTCTTATGGAATTTATTTTATTTTGGAAAACATTCGATAGGCAATAATTTATTTAAAAACTCACATTTGTTGATGTGCCAACCGACACTTATGTAATATAGTAATTTCAATCCTGAACGAATACATAGTTGAATAGTTCTGTACCTATATAAAATATAAATTATTTATATACGGCGATTTGATTACCTATGCGTTATACAAAATACAAAACAATATAGTATTCGTTATAATTTGAAACGGTGTATCAGGGTTACCGACACCCGGATCTTTATAAAACAACACAAATGATTTTATGACAAGGAATTATTGATTATTAATAAAGTATGTACATAAATTGAAATGATGATTGTTCCGAGCCGCGACGGACGGTATCGTTCCTGAGCAGATACGACAGGGAGAGGATACACGGCCGGTGGTGGACTTGAATAAGCGAGCACACCGGCCGTGATCACTTTACTGACGAACGCTCAAGGAAGCGCGCCGTAAAGATTTTTTAACGGTCTTGGCCCTGAAAAGAGTTCTTTTTAGTATCGATGAAATACGCCTATGGATCGTGAACCCCGCGTGTAAATGCCACTGGGGTCGGATCCGAAGGTACTGTATTTGTATCGATGCGGTTTCCACAACCGTCGTCGTTGCCTCCGAAACTTCAGTGATTGTTAAACACCGTCGTCGGTTACTCAATTGCCGAACTCGTCACAATCGCCGTCGTTGTGCTCGCTCTGTTATCTTAATTGCCGGATTCGTCGTAATCGTCGCTACCGTCGTCGTCGTGGGCTATCTTAATTGCTTGGCCCGTCGCAGTCGCCGGTCGTCGTTGTTATCTTAATCGCCGGACTCGTCGCAGTGCCGTCGTCGTGGTCTCCGTAATCGCTGCAACCATACACGCTGTTAATAGTCTCGGTTTTTTTTTATCGCTGCAGTTGTTGTCGAGTGTGAAGAGAAGAATGGAGTGTTGATGCACTGAAAAGTGACCGGTGTATATACCTCATCAGATATCGACACTCCGTTCTCATTCGTCGGTTCTTGTATTATGACGGTGTAAAGTGACACTACTTTTCTTCTGTCCTGTTTGTCTTCGTGTCATTTTACCTCGTTACCATGTCACTTACGTGGCCAAGTGGTGGCGGCCCTGAAAAGGGCCGTTTTACTGTATGCATGCTCCGTTACAAATTATTACACTCAATATACGCTGCCGGCAAATCGCAATAAGAATTGAAACCGAAACTATTAAACGAACTTTTATTCTACTGCTTTGGTAGGCGTAAAATAAATTATGTATAACAGATTTTAACCATAATAAACGTGTATTGACAAATAATAATTAGTTGAGAAACAGACATAGAATATTCATAGACATATTTCTATGAGAATATTATCTTCAACTGTTGAAATTAAACGGCTGCAACAGTGACATCAGCATACCTTGATTCAAAACACGTTATATACCGCGAAACAACATTTTGAAATAGATAATATAAATTTTTTTACTATATTTATGTTTTTTACGTGATAAAAATTTAATATTTTAATTTTCTATTTAATATTTGTTTCTTTGTAATAAAATAAGTGTTTGTACCTACGTTTGTAGTTTTGTACTTTATAATTTATAGTATATTACAGGAACACGCAAAATTGTTTTTACCCTGTAAAAACGTCGTATAAGAATTTGGGCAATGAACTGGCATATTTATCATAGGTAATACTTGCTAAATATTAGTGTAGCAAATAAAATAAATATATAATAGTAAATTAAAACAAAATTTTTTAAATTGTTAACACTTATAAAAATAAATATAAAATGAATGAGTTATTAATTATAGATACCTTATTAAGCTCGTGATAATTATGTTTATTGGAATATGTTCAAGTATATTATTGAATTAAAAGATTGTTATCTTTTAAAAATTTGAATGATTAGAATTACCTATGTGTTATTATAGCTTCAGTTTGTGTGGGTTTAATAATATAATGTTTATTATCGCTTATCGCTAAATTATAATTTATAGTAATTGCACTCATTACACGGAAAGCAGGTTTTTATATGTACTTTGAAACCACATCATATTTATGTATGAATTGAATATGTATTATTTTATATTTGAGAATCGAGTTTTAAAGTCACCTAATAATTTATGTTTTAGGCTTATGTAGGAATGGATAGTCCCAATTTTGAGAATATAAATGAAAACAATTTCACTACATATTAGAAAAATTAATGTTAATAAAAAAGTTTAAGAAGGTACTCGTAATATAAATTATGACAAGTTCCAACCATGACGCTTATAGAAATATTAAAAAGATCCTGTTCGTCATACCATTATCCTATACCCTTTTAAAGACAATACAATATATCTAGGGGTCTTACCTTAATAAAATCTATGTAGTACGGCCTTAGATATGTGTTTGTCACTCGTGGTGTGCTTCAATCTGAATAGACTTCTCGAATATAGTCGTTCATTTTAAACTATCAATTAAATTCATTTAACACTGTTTCACTATTGAAGTAGTATTGTATAAAAATTAAATATTAATAAAATATTTTGTTTCAATATTATTTATTATTATTAATTAGTAAAATTTATAGAAATAAAATTTGAATATGAATAAAAATTCAAATATTTTATAGATGTCGGTATAATAAAACTAATGTAGATGGATAATATTTATTTGACATAGAATATTGCAGTCATCGGTGATGCCTGCTGGTGCAATTATGATCCGAAACGCCATTTTACCAAAGATAATAAAATTGATTATTAAAATGTGTGATTCGAAGAAAATCCCTGGTTCTATCAGTATTATTTTTTATTTAAAGAGCTTTCTGTGTTATATCACTATTCACTTGTTATAAATTATAATATATACCTGTCCTATTATATAATAAAATTGATTTTGAAAATTATCTCTGAATGTAATCTGGATTATCAAATTTTTCTAATAAATTGATAATATTTGGTGTTATTTATAACTAATATAGTGTTAATCATTTTGATATACAAATACATTTTATTATTTAAAAATAAGTTTGTTAAAAAATAATATAATTTAGTCTAATGGGCCACCAACATGATTAGTGCCTTATATAAATACAATTTAGCTACATACTAAAATTACCAAAATTTAGTACACTTATTGTTGATTATTTTCTTTACTAATTTTTTGTCTGTTTTAGATTCTGAACGGAGTGAATTTATTGATCTTACAATGATGTGTATTTTTTAATTAATTTTTTTTTTTTTTTTTTTGTGCCAGATGACATCTATTTGGGCAGGAAAAATGCTTTAATTTCCTTAAAAGGCAAATTTACTGAAAGGAAAGTGAATGTATATGATATTTGGGCAAAAGTTAAACATTTTCAATACTTTCCATAAACGTAAGGAAAAACCATAAAAAAATGACAGAAAACATGAATTTTTATGCAAAACCACGTATTTGACAAGATAATTTTTTTTTAAATGCTTTAACTCAAAAATTAAAAACTGCAAATACTTGAAATTTTCAACATATATTTTTATTAGTGTTTTCTATACATAGTTAAGTTTTTGAAGTATTTTGACTCATTGTGACTTATTTATAGACAATTGAAATTATCGATTTTTAAAATATTGATAAAATAAATTTGGCTGTCCGAAAAATCTTGAATATGTAATACAAAGTTTATTATATAAGTTGTGATTATCGCTTTTAATAAAAATTGGAAATTTTTTACCACAAATTTTTTTATCAGCCCCTAAAATTCAAATTCTTATGAAATATATAAAAATTGCCATCATTTGTATGTTATTTTGTAGTTGAATATTCATAAGGTTTTTGGTATTTATACCTAAAGTTAAAAATTTTAACACAAGGTTATCAATGAGTTTTTCTTTAAACAACAATAAAAAAAAAGAACGGATGGGCCTCGCTTTGCTGTACAGTTGGGGGTGGGGTGCACCTCGTTTATAGGATAGGTCATTATTACAATGGATTTGTTAAATTTGAATGCAATGATAGATACCATTGTATACGAATAACGATTCTGAACGGAGTTAATATGTTTATCTAAAATGTGTATATAATAATATAGTATTTTATATTTAAATTGAATTATAATGCAATTTCGTAAAAATTTATATTTCAAACAGTCATAAAATTTTTTCTTTTAAGTCCGGCAGAAATTTTTTTATATATTTTTGAAGATTAGCTTATGGAAAACCCAGTGTTAAAATTTTGAACCTTAGTTATAGACAGAAAAAATTTTATGAATTTTCAACTACAAGATAACTTGCAAATTATTGCGATTTTAACATATTTTATACAAATTTTAATTTTATGGGCTTTTAAAAAAAATTTGAGTAAAACAATGTTCGATATTTTTTAGTTACAATTAGTATAACTTATAATAAATCTTGTATTAAATTTTCAATAGTTTTCGGATAGCCAAATAAATTTTATATTTTATATTTTTGATTTTCCGGAGAATAGATATTATCATGCATAACCGACAGAATTATTTCCAATACGTCTAATGTATTTTCTTAACTTCTAAACTTTTAGTGGAATTTTTTTTTATACATTAATTTCAACTTGTATATATCTACGTAGTTATAAAAATTTTAACGGTCGCCGTTCGTCAATGTACACGTTAGATGTGGGTATGATTCCTAAAGCGCGTCGGTAACTCTATGGTCATCACCGTTGAAATGGCATCCATGGCCAATGTTACTCGTCTTATTCTTTCGATGTTAATGAAATGTTTTATTTTAATAAAACTAAATTCTTATAGATTTTGCTCGCACATTTTAATAAATAATTTTTGAAAACATATTTTATTTGTTTTTTATTTTTATAGTACACTTGAATAATGAAACGGTGATTAATTTATTTGATTAATAGTTTATTAGTAGACTGCCGTAATCAAGAAGTTGATTCAGATTGAAACAAACACAATATGATATACCTAACGCCTGTAGCGACATCGTTTTTACTAATAAGGTTAGTGCTTAAAACTTTTTAGTAAGAACCCCTAGGTGCATATTATTATGTGATATTGGAAAGTGTACCAATGAGTGGAGTGGTGAAAGGGTTATAGCCGTCATAGATGACATTTATTACGATTTATTTTGCAGTTATTATAAAATGTACCTACAATAAATGAAAAACATAACATTTGCTTCTTTAAAATATTTTATTGCATCTTTACGAAAGAGATAATGTGTGTAAAATGTGTGTAGTGTATGTCATTGTTCATAAATGTTCACTACGCCACTGTACCGGGTATAAAATACGTGTAATATTATAGAAATGAAATTTACAATAAATTATCGATCAAACGTAATTTATTTGTAAAAAAATATTTTAATTAGTTTTACAGAAGGAATATTCTATTTTTTATATTTTTGCTCATTTTTAAACAGCTGGTGCGTAATTTTCAGTTACATAAATCCGTGCGATAGAAAAAATTATTAATGCGAGTGCAATAATATTATAGTAAAACGTTGTATATTTTGTGATACACACCACATAATAATTTTGTATTTTAAACATCGCATACGAAATTGGTTAATTTTTATTTTAGCTTCCAATATTTAATTATTCATTGTTTTGATTATTGTTATGTACACTTTAATGTTACTTCATCTAGCCAGTTTGCGTATCGACTAATGCGTAAATTTTTTAGCATTGTTTTATCATGTATTTTCTAAAAAAAGTTAGGTATAAATAGATCTCGAATTTCAATACAATAATTTGCATATTTTTGGCTGATTCACAGAGATTTTCAATGTACAGTTTATACAATTAATTATTTAACCTTTCATGTAACAAAAATAAACAAATACATCAAAAGTATCACTTTTATTTTGCATTTTACGGTTTTTTAATTTATAGAGTAATTATTTCCGGATATGTTGATAATTTTGATGCATATTTGTTAATTTTATGGCTTTTTATGTAACTTATTTTAAATAGGTATTATTTAAAGATAATTTACTAATATTTGTTTCTTAACGTTGTTGTTTTAACCATTACCTTTTAAAAAAAAAATTCTGTGGAAATTTCGAGTGGATCAGTTTATATTTATAAAAATATGTACATAATATTAAAGTATTAGAACCAAATTTCCTAATAATGTTGGTTTGAATAAACTATTGAGACATTCAAAAGATGACCTCCCCGATTAGACGATAATTGCTTTCAAAAAAATTTTATGTTTGGTGTACCGATAGATTTTTTTGTTTCACTAGGAATCTAAAATTTGAAAGGCTATTTTTAAAGTGATTTTAAATCATGTAATAAAACTAATCGAAGTATATTATATAGGACATAAAATTGAAAAGTAAAAATTTCATTATCCATAATAATCTGCCACTGTGTTACAAAGGCAGTAATTATATTATAATAGTAGTATTGCATTTTTTTTTTTTTTTTTGTAATGAGTATTATTGCGATTTAGAATTTTGTATAGCGTATGCGCAAATCATCATCATAAAATAACGTTCGGGTCACTCGACGACGTAATTTTTAATCGTGCCGCGGTGGCTTCTCGATATCCTATTGTAATGATTTATTCCAATTCATATTTTTCATCTCTTTGAAAGTGATTTGATAGTAAAACTATATAGGTTATAATCATGTGTTCATGACTCCTAAAGCGCGTCGGCTATTCCATGTCTATCACCGTTGAAAGAATTAATATTCCGTGGCCAACTCAAGTTATTCATTTACCATTATCGAAAAGTTTAATTTTTAATTTTAGTAAAACAGAATTTTGCTCGTGAATTATAGTTAATAGTTTTTGAAAAACTTTATTTGCATTTTATTCTCATTGCACATTTGAATAGCGAAACAGTGTTTAATTTATTAAATTAATAGTTTAACAGTTAATATGCCATAATCGAGGAGCCGATTCATAATTAAACGAACTATATAGGTGTGACAAACGCATATGCCTACGGACGCAGCTACACAGTTTTTACTAAGGTCAGTGCTTAAAACTTTTTACTAAGATCAGAGTAAGTGCATATTATATTGTGATATTGGAAGTGTACCGGTAGTGGAGTGGTGTAAGGGTTTTTAGTACTTACGCATATAGGCGCTATGGATGAAATTGGTTCAGACTTATTTTACAGTTACTATAGAATGAACAATATAAATAAAAATAAAATTTGCAATCTTAGAATATTTCCTTGCATCTTTACGAAAGATCTGAGGTGAATAAAAATTATACAGTGTGTATCATTCATAAATGTTCACCACGCCAAAATACCGGTATAAAATACCTGTAATTTTAAAAATAAAAAAATCAATAGAGCCAGAATTTTAATGCAAAGTTCATCTTTTTGGGCCAAAAACAAAATTATTTTCATCTTTTGAGGAACAAAATATTTACATAATTATTTTACATAATTTTTTAAATCATTGAATAATTTCCAGCTTTTTAGTGAGGTAATATTGATGGATTTTTATTCGTTATACATTTTAATAATTATGTAATTATTTTGTAATATAATTTAAACATAATTTATTAAAATTTGCGTTCTTGACGTTTGGTTTAATTAACATAAAATAAAATTCTACAGATTTAACTAATATAGGTACAATTGTCTTCAAAAAAAACGATTTTATGTCAAAGAGGTTGGGTGTATCAATTTATAAAATTAATGATATATATTTATAGTAATAACTAGTTAGAACTAAATTCATGATAAAGTTTGTAATCATTTTTTAAATTTTAAAATATTTTTAAAATATTATTATAAGAATACATAATATATAAGTACTCAGTAAATGTTATGCGTTGTTATGACAGTTAAAATAGCAATTAAATAAGAATATTTTTTAGAAATTTTTCAAAAAATGAACTTTCTCAAAGAAAATTTCTTTCAGAAAAGTATTAGATTTCTATATTGTATCCAATAGTTCTTATTTTACTCGGTCTAAAATTTGAAAAAATTTGAGAAGGAGTTTTTGAAAAAATTTTTGAAGAAGTTTTTGGCTATTTTGTAGAGAATTTATCGATTGTTTTTAGTGCATTTAAGTATTACATCGATACGTCGTATATTCGTAAACGTTCCTCAGAGTCGGGACGACGTTCCGCAGAAGCGATGGATAACACTGTACGACGGATCTAGCGAGCAAAAGGCAAGGTTCCAGAGACCCTTTCGGGGGTTCCGCGTTACGAACGTATTATCTCACATTCGCGTGTTTTTCAATACGCGCGAGTACGATATGCGGTCGTCTCGCGTGCCGCTATAACGATCCGACAATGCACGTTACCCGTCCGGATCCGATATTTCGGTGTCTGCGATGACGTGGAATTACATATGATTTTCGTTTTTAAGACTTGCACTACTCTATACGATAAAAAATAATAATCCGAATAAAACCACAAGTAGTTCCGATCTATTTTTAATTATCAATTTTAGGCAATTTTCTAATTGGTATTAGAAAAAAGACTTATTCATAAAATAAATTAAATAATACATTTAATAATTTATTAATTTAAATTTTTTATTCCTTAAATATTTTTTCATGCGTATTTTATAAAGTTTTTGTGTATATTTTCTCGTATTTTGCCTTATAATCACTCACTCTTAATATTTCACCATCATGTTTATAATTTATAGATTTTTTTTTTTTTATTTTGAAATTTTAGTTATATTGTAATAACAAGTCTGATATGGATATAAATATTAGCCAGTGATGTGACGTGACTGGTTGGTGCCGTTTGGGTGCATATGTTGTATGGTATGGCGTCAATAAATGATCTGCGAATAGGTTAGTACAATTAATTTAAATATTATGATTACATAGAGGTAGGTGGATGGAATTGGTGAGTGAGTGGGAGTGAATTATTGATGGGAAGGACAGGGAATTAATAGGGGATAGTTTTTGGTAAATTAAGAGGGAGAATATAGGGATATATAGAGGTAGGAAAATTTGTTAGGATCGAATAAATGTGGGCTGCGGAGGTGGTGTGGAGTTAAGCAGAAGAGTTAGGTAGATTTTGGGTGCTTAGTTTGAGGGGGCTAGATTTTGGGTCAGGGGTGAGGTTTTGGGAACTGTGTGGGACCGTGAAGTGAAGCTGTGCTAGGGATGCGGAGGTATTTTTATGGACTATGGAAGTGGTTATGGAGGGGACTTCGGTGGAAGACGGTAAAGGGGATATCGTGAGAAGGCAGTAGAGAAGAGTCTGGAGGTTGTCTGTAGGGGAATGTTAATCATGGTTGGATAAAGGTAGGCTAGAGCAGGAGAAGGCTTGGGTAGTGGGCTGCTGCAGAAGTGGTAGGCGCAGTGGCTGCTGTAGAAGGCAGGGTGTTAGTTTAGGGTAGCAGGCTTGGGTAGGGGCTGCTTGTTAGGAGGAGGGTGGCTATCGTAGGGGTTGTAGAGGGGGGCTGTCGTAGGAGCAGAATGTCGTGGGGGCTGTTGTAGGGGGCAGGATGGTGGGGGCTGTTTTAGGGGGTGGGATGTCGTGGGGGCTGCCGTAGGGTGTTGTAGGGGCTGTTGTAGGTGGCGGGATGGGTTTTTGTAGTAAGAGGGATGTAGTGGGGGCTGTTGTAGGGGGCAGGATGTCGTAGGGTGTATGGTGGGGGGGCTGTTGTAGGGATGGAGTGGGATGTTGTAGGAGAAGGGTTGTCATGGGAGATGTCGTAGGGTGTTGGGGGCTGTTGTAGGAGGCGGAATGGGTTTTTGTGGAAGGAGGGATGTAGTGGGGGGCTGTTGTAGGGTGTTGGAGCTGTTGTAGGAGGAGGGATGTAGTGGGGGGCTGTTGTAGGATGAGGGATGTAGTGGGGGACTGTTGTAGGATGAGGGATGTAGTGGGGACTGTTGGTGTCGGGTGTTGGGGGGCTGTTGTAGGATGAGGGATTTAGTGGGGGGCTGTTGGTGTCGGGTGTTGGGGGGCTATTGTAGGAGGATCGATGTCGTAGGGTGTGGGGACTACTGTATGAGGAGGGATGTAGGGGTGTCGTAGGGTGTTGGGGGGATGTTGTAGGGGTGGGATGGGCTGTTATAGGAGGAGGAATGTCGTGGGGGATGCCGTTGAAGCTGTTGTAGGGGCAGAACGTCATGAGGGCTGTTGTAGGAGGCAGGATGAGCTGTTGTAGGGGGTGGGATGTAGTGGGGTATTGGGAGGGACTGTTATATTGGGAGAGCTATTGTAGGGGCTGGATGTCAGGGATATTGGTTTTTCTAACCCTTCGATATCCAGCCCCTACGATAGCTCTCCCAATATAACAGCCTCCCAACACCCTACAACAGCTCTCCCCAAAACAACCACCCACTGCAACACCCTGCCACCTACAACAGCACCCTCGACATCCCTTCCCCTACAATAGCCCCTATTACACCCCACCCCTAAAACGATCTCCACAACATCCTACTCCTATGACATCTTGCCCCCGACTGCCCTCCTCGTCCTACGACAGCCCCCAACCAACAGCTTACCCCCTCCCTCATCACTCTCTCGTCTACTGGTCTCTCACGATATCCTCTTTACCGCCTTCCTCCAAAGCCGCCTCAACAACCGCTTCCACAGCCCATAAAAACACCTCTCCGCATTCCTAGCACAGCTTCCCTTTCACAATTCCACGCAGTTCCCAAACTCCTGACCTAAGATCTAGCCCCCTCAAACTCATCGCCCGAAATTTACTTAACTCTTCTCCATAACTCAACACCACCTCCGCAGCCAACTTTTATTCGACCTACATATGCCCTATAATCCCCTTCAATCCTACCAAATTTTCCTACCTATATATATCCCTATATTCTCCCTCTTAATTTACCAAAAACTATCCCCTATTAATTCCCTGTCCTTCCCATCAATAATTCACTCCCGCTCACTCACCAATTCCATCCACCTACCTCTATGTAATCATAATATTTAAATTAATTGTACTAACCTATTCGCAGGACACTTATACGCCACACCATACAACTTATGCACCCAAACGGCACCAACCCGTCACGTCACTGGCACATACAATCAATCCATATGAAACTTATTCATATAATTTAACTAATCTAAAATTTCAAAATAAAACACATAAATCAGTAAATTATAAACATGATGATGAAATAATTAAGAATAAGGGGTGATTATAAGGTAAAATACAAGGAAATAAACACTAAAACTTTGTAAAACTCGTTTGAAAAAATATTAAATGAAAAATAAATTTAAATTAATAAATTATTAAATATATTATTTAATTTATTTTAAGAATTAGTTTTTTTTTTTAATGCCAATTAGAAAATTGCCAAAATTAATAGTAAATAAAAAATTCGGAACTCATAGTTATTTTATTCGGATTATTATTTTTAATCGTATAGCGTAGTTGAAAGTCTTAAAAACGGAAGGTGTATGTGATTCCACATCGTCGCAGCCACCGAATTATCGGATCCGGACGGCGAGACGGCCGCATATCGTACTCACGCGAATTGAAAAACACGCGAATGTGAGATAATACGCTCGTAACGCGGAACCCGACTACGAGGAACGTCCACAAAAATACGACGTATCGATGTAATACTTAAATGCACTAAAATATAGCCAAAAAATCCCTCAAATCTTTCAAATTTTAGACTTGTACTTGTTATGAGAATGTCTTTTTGTAAAAAATTCCAAAATAATGTAATTATGTAACTCCTATCACCACTCCACTGACCGATACACTTTCCAATATCACACTATAATATGCACTTAGGGAATCATAATAAAATGTTTTAAGCACTGACCTTAGTAAAAATGATGTAGCTTCCTGCATCGTTATATGCGTTTGTCATTCCTATAGTAATTCATTTCGATCTGAATCAGTTTCTCGATTACGGTCATTCACTATTCAACTATTAATTAAATGAATTAAATACTATTTCACTATTCAAATGTGCAATAAGATTAAAAGACAAATAAAATGTTTTCAAAATTTATTAATTATAATTCACGAGCAAAATTCTGTTTTACTAAAATGAAAAATGAAACATTTCAATAACAGTAAATGAATAAGATGAGTAACATTGGCCATGGAATATTTCTTTCAACGATGATGACCATGGAATAGCCGACCCACTTTAGGCATCGGACCAACTAATTTTAGTTTATAGGTCTATGCATCGAACATGATTATTATTTATTACCTATATAATTTTACTATCAAATCACTTCTAAAGATAAAAAAATGGCTGTATAATAATATAGTATTTTATATTAAAAGTGAAATGCAATAGTATGCAATTTCGTAAAAATATAAATTTCGAACTGTCATAAAATTTATTCCTTTAAGTCCAATAGAAATTATATTATAGCTTTTTGAAGAATTACTTATGGATAACCCAGTGTTAAAATTTTAATCTTTTAGTATAAACTGAAAAGTTTTTATGAATTTTCAACCACAAAATAACTTGCAAATCTTCGCGATTTTAACGTATTTTATACAAATTTGAAATTTATGGGCTTATAAGAAAAATTTAAATTAAATGATCTTCGATAATTTTTATTTACGATAAGTATAACTTATAATAAATATTGTATTAAATTTTCAACAGTTTTCGGACAGCCAAATCAATTTTATAGATATTTCAAAAAAAAAAACTTACAAAAATCGAAAATTTAAATTGTCTATAAATAAGTCAAAATACTTTGAAAACTTAACCATGTATAAAAAAAACCAATATAAAGATTTGGTGAAAATTTCAAGTGTTTGCGATTTTTCGTTTTTGAGTAAGAGCATTTTAAAAAAAAATGAAATATAATGCAATAGTATGCAATTTCGTATAAATTTAAATTTCAAAGAGCCATAAAAATTTTTCCTTTAAGTCCGGTAGAAATTTTTTTATATATTTTTGAAGATTAGTTTATGGACAACCTAGTGTTAAAATTTTGAACCTTAAGTATAAACAAAATAAATTTTATGAATTTATAATAATAATAACTGTTTATTAAAATAAGGAATAGTATAAAATTATTTCTATTATAATTTTATTTACCTACACTATAGGTTCTATAGTATTTTTATTTTTTATTTTTTAATGTCTTAAATATTTAATTATATGTTAACAATTAATATTTTCAGTGGAAGGTATGAAAAATAAAATTAGAAAAGAACAAATATACTTATTATATATTGGCAATTTTAGAAGTATTATTGACAGCTTGAGAGTCGCTATACAACAAAAGATGATCTTTTGGTTTTTTTCTCCGATATTATTATCTTTTACACTCAATATTATTTCATTTTTCGTTTTACATCCTGTAGGTAACCAAGAGTATATATATTAATATTGATTTTCTAATCAAATATATGATGGGCAGTTCGGTTAATATAAGTTTGTAGTTGTAGTAGGTAGGTACTTATATATAAAAAGGTTTTTTTTTTGCGAACAAACACGTATACGGCTCTGCGAACGGTTACCAACGTATTGTGATTTGCGCACTTGTACTTTACACGAAAGTTATTTTTGCCAGCAAATACGCGTACGGCTCCGCAAACGATTACCGACGGATTATAATACTTTATGCAAAATATAGTTTTTTTTTAGATTCTGAACGGAGTAATGGAATCTATTGATTTTACAATGATGTGTTTTTTTTTTTTTTTTTGTGTCTGATGACAACTTTTTTTGCAGTAAAAATGCTTCGATTTGCTTAAGCAGCAACTTTTCTGAAAGTAAAGTGAATATAGATGATACTTTGCACGTCAAAAATCCAACTTTTATAATACTTTTTGCAAAAATCGAAAAAAAACGATAAAAAAAATTACGAAAAAACGGGAAATTTTACGCAAAATCACGTTTTTACAAACTATATATTTTTTAAATGCTCTAACTCAAAAACGAAAAACCGCAACAACTTGAAATTTTCACCAAATCCTTATATTAGTGTTCTCTATACATGGTTAAGTTTTTAAAGTATTTTGACAAATTTTGACTTATTTATAGACAATTTAAATTTTCGATTTTTGTAAATTTTTTTTTAAACACCTATAAAATTTAATTCGCTGGCCGAAAACTCTCGAAAATTTAATACAAGGTTTATAATAAGCTTAACTTATCTTCACTAGAAAATATCGGAGATCGTTTCACTCAAATTTTTTTTATAAGCCTATAAAGCTCAAATTTGTATAAAATGTGTCAAAATCACGATAATTTGCAAGTTATTTTGTCGATAAAAATTCATAAAATTTTTTCTGTTTATACTTAAGGTTCAAAATTTTAACACTAGTTTGTCCATAAGCTAATCTTCAAAAATATATAAAAAAAATTTCTACCGGATCAAAAGGAAAAAATTTTATGACCGTTTAAAATTTAAATTTTTACGAAATTGCATTATAATTCAATTTAAATATAAAATACTATATTATTATATACACATTTTAGACAAAAATATTAACTCCGTTCAGAATCGTTATTCGTATACAATCATTGCATTCAAATTTAACAAATCCATTGTATTAATGACCTATCCTATAAGCGAGGTGCACTCCACCCCCAACTGTACAGCAAAGGGAGGCCCACCCATTTTTTTTTTTTTGTACGTAAACATGCGTGCGGCTCCGTGAACGGTTGCCGACGATTTTCGTAATAGTGTAACACTGCTACTATGATTATAATTTATAATAATAATAACCATGATGTTAAGCACAAGACACTAAGTTACGCGAGACTTATATTTTTAATTTTTTTTTATAAAAATAATAATTGTTTATTCGGATACCTCATGGGTGATGGGTGTTTTTTAAACATAAGTAACCATAGCTGGTGATCATCAGCAAAACCAAATAAGTTTTATTTTTTCAATTTCATTTTTCGTGGACAAAGCTGAGAAATTACTTTTTTGTTTTACCTGGTAAGTTAGGTATAGGAGAATGAAAGTGAGTGTAAAAAAAATATTAAACGATAATGATGTTAAAATAAAGCCAAATGTATATTGGTTTACATAAGTTATTAGTTCCCATTACTAATCACAATTATTTATAGAGATTATTAATTATTATCAATGCATGAGTAGATACTATATTTTTATTATAACATATTATTATTATTATTATTGTTATTAATGTATCCTTAAGTGTGCATTTTTTAATCTTTAATGAACTTTAAATTTAAATGATTACTTACAAATTAATAATATAAAAAATTAGTGAGGAAAGGCTTGATGAACTATAAATGATCAGGGTTCGTAGGAGAAAAATGGTTGATAAAGAAACATAAGTTGAATTTACTGAAATTGTCCATGATATAAAAATTGTCATAAAAAAGAATATATTTTTACATAGATAAGTATTTTATATTATAATATATTTATTTTATTATTTTTTTTAGAATATTATAATGTAATGTATTGATGGTCAGCAATTAACAGTGTTTTTAAAGCTAATGTTTACATAATCACATACACTTTCTTCCTTATTCCTTTTCAAAGAATACCAATACTTATAATATCTATATCTATATGCAATAAATAAGTATTAGAATCATTAATTCTTTTGGTTTAATTTCTCCCCACCCTCAAAGAATTACCTTATGTACACCCTTGTAAACAGAAATTTACAACTATCTATTTTAATTTGTAGTTATTATTTATAAACGCAACTATATAACATGTAAGTTCACCGACCTAACAACCTTTAAGATGACGGTCATGTATATGGTTGTCCATCTGTTTACAGTTTCATTGTTTAAAACATTTTATCAGTCTTCCACTCTGTGGACCACAAAACATGCTCCTTTGAAAAACCTGTACTACTTCTATTGTATATGTTGGTGGGTCGCTACTGTGAACAATTTATAATCAATAGAAATATCAGCCATTTAGCCTGAAATGTAGATATTTAAATTTGGAAAATTAAACACAATAATTTTTGTAACATTTTTTATAACAATGTCCAAACCATCTTGAAAAATATGTTTTCAATAGAATCAATAGTACTAAATGCAAAAACTGTATTACTAATGATTTTAATCTATTTTGAAATATATTTTAAACTCGATAAGTTGTTATTTATAAAGTGTAAGTTATATTTAAAAAGTATAGCATATGTATTACAACAATTTAAACTGACACAGACTATAAAATATAAATATACTATATTGTAGAGTACTAACTCTATTAGAGTTATAACTCATACACTCAACAAATACAAACAATTATGATAAAAAGTTAAGTCCTAGATAAATTGTTCAAAGAAAAAAGAAATCCTTTGAAACAATAATAATGGACAAAGTATTTAAATCTTATAATCACTATGTGCAGTAATTAAAAGTATATAATAGAAATTTTATTCTATATTATTATTATAAATTATACAAAGAAGCCATAAACATTATACAAATGTTGTTAAACATTTTTTAATAACCATTATTGATCAACATACAACTTATATATTTATCATAATAATGAAACTATCAAGGAAAATTGAATGAATTTAATTAAAACATTTTCATGATATAATAATTGTTATTATTCCAAATAATGTGTCTTAAGTTTAAATTATAATCATCTTTTTCTAGAAAATTATTATTAAATGAAATACAAATAAAACATATAATTCATATGAACAAAACAAAGATTGACTAGTTTGATTTTGGTAAAGTGGAAAAAAGATTACTTATTTTAAGCAAAAGAAAAAAACAACCCATACTTGAGATAAATAAAAAATAAAATAATATATATATATATATATATATATATATAAAGAATATAAATTGTACATTTGGAAACAAAATTGTATATAATACACCTAGACAAACTTATAAATTGTAGAAAATAATAATAAATTAAATTAAATTAAACTAATAATGGAACATTAAACATGGAATGTCTTTGTTAATACTGGTCGAAGAGAATGAGTAGGAGAAATTAGACGTTCGGCAATGTGCGTCCAGCGTCCATGAGAAATTTGTGCTTTAGCATGCCGATACGTATGCGATTGCCCGACACAGACTTGGATCTCTCTGTCATGTCACTGCACCTTAAAATAAATTATAACATACTTAACTTAATACAATAAGAATTATAAGAAACATAGCTGCAATAGAGCACCGTAATAAATATTAAATAGAGTGACTAAAGGTACTAAAGTTGAATTAATTTCAAAAGATTTTTATAATTTGTAAGATGAATTAGAAGTATAGAAAACAAATTATATGCTCTTGGTGGATAAAAAACTTGTATATAATCTTATTTGTCATTTGATAATTGACTATTTTAAATAAATTTTATACATTATATAATTTTTATTTATATAAGTATTTTAATTGGAATTACCTTATATTATATTATATCTTATTATTTTTTTATTTTTTGGTTTAATTATTTAGATTTCAATAATTAATTCCTAAATCTAAAATAAATAATTATATTCAATATTAAAATGCTTATAAGGCATAATTGATGAACATCATGAAAATAATAAATAATAAAACAAATTAATACCAACATAAAAAAATCAATGTTAACAGTTTAACACAAAAAGTAAGTTTTCTAAATTCTTAATTTTAATTTGTATTTTTGTTCGTTAAATTGTATTTATTTAATAATTATTTCTTAAAACTACAAGAATTTAATATATTTATATTGTATAAAAATAAAAATTAGGGAGTTACTCAACTATTTCACTAATTGTTAATTATAGTTCATTTATCCAAATATTTTGAGGGCATTACTCTATATTAGTATGTTTATCAGTTAATTTTCAAGTGTATCTTCTTATATAAAATAACTTTTAATATTTTTATACCTTAGAAACATTTATAAAAAAGATGGCACAATAAAATTATAAAAATTAGTAAACTCTATACAATAAACCATTTGGATAATGCACATTTCACAATATATCATTATTTAAATTCAAAATGTCTCCAGTTTTTTTTATTTTATTTTAACTAAGAAACATAATTTCATGAGAATCAAAAATAATAAATACTTCAAAAATACTACCGTGCATAGGTTATATACTAAAATATAGATATGTTTAAATAAATACTTTCTTTTAAAATTAAAATAAACTACAAAAGTATAAAAAATTAAGTATATAACTCCCACAGTCCAATATTTTAATTAAACATATTTTATTCATATTATGAATAAAATATGTTTAGTTAAAATATTGTTAAGGTTTACTCGATTATATATTATATAATTGAGTAAACCTTACAACTAGTACACATTAATTAAAAAAAAAAATTAATAAACACCTATACTTAAACTACCTTCATGCTCATGTAAGAGCAGGTGCCAGATGGTTAAAGCATAATAATAGACAAGCAGAAATAATCGAATGCACACATTGCGAATAAACAAAAGACAATGTCTAGTTTATCTACCTGTCCCAACGCGAAGCTATTGTTGACAGAAATCGCGTCATTGTTTGCATTTAACACATAACATATATTCCATTTATAAATATTCATATTGATATTTCATAAATATATTAATTATAGAATTAAGTTAGAATTGAGTTTGAATTACCTTATAACAGGACGTCCATTTGCTTGTCCTTCTCTATCGAATGTGCATAATGTTGGAGCTGTGGTCGACCGACACTTGAAAAAATAAATAAAAAATGATTTATAATTTAATTTTAATTTTAATTTAATGTAACCAATCTCAAAATATTTTTTTAATCAAAATATATATACTCGGTCGGTTTGAGTGGCGGCATTTCGGGTTTCTGTAGTTGTTACTGATGGCCGTGGTCGTTGGGCTATCTGTTCGTTGAGCACCTGAATTGTGCGGTCCTTCTGTTCCATCTGTTGCGCCATATAAGCTATCTGAAACGGATGATCCGCAACTCAGCTCCTGATCAAGGAAAATGCATACTTGTCTCCGAAATGCAGTAGGGCAATTATTAATACATATACCCTTCTTAGTTAAATTACATAGCACTAAGATAATCATGCAAGTCATGCTTCTATCTAAGTATTTTCTATATTTAATGAGGTGTTTTCAAATACTTGACAAGACACATTTTGAACTTATTTATTAAATTTTAAATAATTAGTTTGAAAAAAAAAATGGAGACATGTATTATCTAATAATTATTTAAACAAATTTAACTAACCTGTTGTTTCAAGTCCAAGATTTGATCCTCGTAACAGCAATGTACTTCCTGTTCTTCTGGGTACGTCATATCTTGTTTGTCCTAAGATTCAATATAACATAATTTCTATTTGAACAAATAAAAATGTTTTGATGATCCTTAAATACATAATTGAGTTAAAGGACATATGATTTTGTTTTTAACCCTTGACAAATGATTATAAATTTAATCTATTTATGAAATCTGTTTTTATACCTGCCATTTATTATATACCTAGTAATTTTTTGGCTAAATGACTAAAAATAATTTTTGATTGTTATATCACTTGAAATTACTCAAAAAATAATGATGTTCTAAAATATACCTCTATTAGGGCACGGTTTAGCTCGAATAGCATGTTCTTGATACTCGCAATGTCGTCCGTTACTTCTCGAAATCGATCGAAGGTCATTATCACATCCCCATTGCTGCTCTATAATTAACCACTTCAAATTTACTCAAAATTATGAACACCGCCCAAAAATAAAAATGAAAATGTCTACTTACTTTTGAATCTGTTTCATCTTTGACTGGAATATCATCTTTTATTGAACTAGAACTGTTTCTAAAAAGGAATAAAAAATGTATATACGAAAATATAATATTCTTTATTTTCGTTATTCATTCAATTATTTTATATAAAAATACCTTTTAAACACTCGTTTCGACCGATTGAATGCTTTGATCATTTTGAAATTTTAATGTACATGCATATGAAATGGATGCTTAATTATGATATTGATATGTTTTTTTCGTGAGATTTAAAAAAGAAAACACGTATGGAGAAAGGTTCGGTCCAGCGTGATTAAAAATGAAAAAATAAGTGACGGGAATAACAGACTATACAGTGTGCAGCTAACCGGTTTAATGACTCAGATGCAAGCAGTTGTGGAACACTTGGCTGTAACTACTACACAACCAAGGTCATTAACATTGCCCTCTTTCAGACTTAACAATGAAATATTTTACTCCCACCAATATTATCAATTTTTATTTTTTACTCATTCGTCAGCCGTCAGCGTTTAGTACATTATATTATTATGATTGTTATTAATCACTTAGTAATTACATAATATCATATCAAATCATACATATTACCATTATTACCATTGTATACTAATTTATTATTTAATACCTTGGAGATGTTAGAGACTTCCATTCGTTAAACGCGCTTTGTTTGTTACTCTCCAATGTTTTCAATAGGTTTTCATTATCAGGATAGACGAATTTATCATCTGTTGCCTGAGTTGCCTCATAATCAACGTCAAGCATCATGTCGTCAGAGTTGAGACTTTCACTCAAAGACCCATCAGCGCTTAGTGATCTTCTCAAGGATTTGGCTATATTTAGGGAAAATGTTTGAATGTGGTCAATAAATTTTATAACTATTTAATCAAACACGTCAATTATTTAAATATTGAAAAATAATAAACCCATATAACTTTACGGTTTTTGTTATTACTGGAATGACTCTCCAATCGAAATACAGCATCATCAATATCTTCTGCATTGCAAGACTCTGATGGAGGCCCACTGAACATAAGAGCTGGCTGATCAGCTATTTCATCATCAAAAAAATCTCTAGTGTCTGATGAAAAAGATCCCGATTTGGAGATATTACATCGCATAACTGGCGACATAGAGTGACGTTTGTCATTATTTGTAGATTCTGTAAGGGTAAATATTATTTAGCTCATTTCATGTTAATTTTATGAAAGAAAAATGTTGAAAAGATTTGCATAAATATTTAAAGAATTGGTATAATTATATAATATATTATGTTATTTTTTCCCCAAATGAAAACAGTGATATTCTAAAAAGTACAATATTGTATGATAAATATTAAAGTTTTTTTTTTTAGTTTAAGTTAAATATTTAACTGATGAAATCTTTTTTTTCTGTTTCCTGTGTTAAGTTTAGGTAAGTAATTAAATAAATAATAAGTATGTAGCATAGTATAGTGGAATGGTGAGCTAATCACTACCCAGCGCTTGCTAGCAGTCAGATGGGTAACCACAGGACTAGCAGCATTGTTTACACATACATTACCCACATGTTTAACCCTTTTCTTAAAACTGTTAAAGTTAAAAAAAACCTACAAACCAAAAACCTCTAGGGCAAATGGCCACAATTGCAGGCTCTCCTTAAAAATATATAAAGTACTTAAACGATAATAATATTTTACAACCCTGCCATCTTAATTTTAAATGAATGACGATAAGGATTTTTCAATTTGGTTATGAAACTTAGTTTAATACTAATTACTTTAACACTGAATATTAGGTTTAGATTTTAGATTTTTTATATTGCCGTATTATTAAAAACATAGGTATTAATTACGAAAAAAAAAAAATAGTAAATTTATAATAAATATTAATACTCATAATACTTATATCTCAGATACAGTTATACATAAAAAGTCTTTCAGTGTTTTTTTTTTTTTTTATACCTAATTTCATAGTTAAGAAATAATATCTTATCATGTTAGAAGAAAACAGGAAAATAATTTAAAAATTAAAAATCTATTTCTTAT
Organism: Chaitophorus viminalis; assembly: GCA_025469195.1. Taxonomy (NCBI): domain Eukaryota; kingdom Metazoa; phylum Arthropoda; class Insecta; order Hemiptera; family Aphididae; genus Chaitophorus; species Chaitophorus viminalis. The sequence continues at coordinate 46,342 of JAIPRK010000481.1, forward strand.
ATCTATCTATAAATTTTTAATTGTCATTAATTTATATTAGTTATTACTTATTACTCTAAACACAAATTTTAATCGTAATAATTTACAGTTAACATATAAAATTTTGTTTCATTTATAAACATTATAACAAAAGTATAAAAGAACAAACAGTAAATTATAAATTAATTTTAAGTATATATGAAAACATTTTAAGACATAAGATTAATAAGCATAATGTTATTTAAAAAAAAAAAAAATCAGATTTGTTATGATTCAACATAAATTTATTTACCTAGCAGAAACTTAGAGTAATTTCGGCCTAGATTATTTAATTAATTTAGATTATTAATTAATTGATTATGTATAAATATAATTTGAAGGGTATCAGAGGTGTACACAGAAACATCAAGTAATTTAAAATAGCAGCATTATTTTAATTATTTCAATATTTAATGGTACTGATTTTAGTTCTTGAAATTAACTACATAAATTAAACTTATAATTTGTTTTTAGGGTTACAAGGCATACAATATACTTAAAAATATTTAATGAAACACTAAATAAATAATTTAAATTATTTACCATGATAAAATACCAAATTGAAGATTCTATCTGAACAATACAATGGTTGCACCTGGTGGTACCCTTCTACAGTTCAGAAGTATAAATTGAAGTTACATTTTCATATGTTTAAATATTTTTCAAAATCTATGTTAATTTTATCAATAAGTAAATAATAATGTAAGTAGTACTAAAAGTTGACAAGGTCATTGAATAACACTGAGTGTCATTAGCAAAATATATCAAATCTTGTAAATAGTGGTAAAAGCTTACCTATCCTTCATTAAACAAAAATTATACTAATATACTATATACTATATTACTATTAATTAAATTGTAACTTATTCATTTATTTTTTTCAATTTTTAAATATTTTGTTTACAAATACATCCAATATAGTTTTTATAATTTTTTACATGTAAATTGATTTGCTGATTGAAACAACAGTCAATTATCTAAACTAAATGTTAATTGAAAATAAAATTAGTATTTCACGTTGCATTTAATAGTTAATGATTTTCCATAAATTTAACCGAAATATTATGTAATATTTTTTTTATTTTTGTTTTACAATTTACAATTGAATTTTATAATGAAAGAAAGTGATAGTAGATAGTAAAATAATCATTAAATAGTAGTTGTGCCGTAAACTAATATTGCTAAATAATACATGGGAATTTGAAGTATTTATTTAAAAAATTAATTAATTCATTTAAGCTAGTATATATTTTATAAAAGTATGCAATAAAATAAATTTATCAGTAGTAGAGCCAAGTGATGATTAAACTGAGTAGGTATGTATAAGAATTGTAAATAATAAAATTTGTGAATTACAATTACAATTTACGAACTTTAACTTTTTAAATTCTACAGTTTTATTCAATGATGAACACATTAGGACGATTTTTAAATAATTTTATAATATAACATTGTATTTATGTATTCAATATTATACATAAACTAATAATTGATATTTTTAATTTATTCTTTCTTCATAAGTAGTGCAATGTATTTAATAATTATTAATTTATACTTATATCTAGTGTAGAAAGTTTTATACCTTTGAATTTGTAATAGGAATCACATATCAATCTAATTAATATTTAATTTAATATATTATACTGTTTTATTGATTGTTAATACTAAATTACTTACCAAAGCAATAATTTGGTAAAAAGTTATAAAATGGTAAAATATCAATTAGTTCTATATAATCGAGTAGATTTTTTTTAAATGTTAATAAAATCTAATGGAAGTGTAAAAACTTAAATTTAGTTATGTTTTCCAACTTTTAATTATGTATTTGTATATTTAAAATTATTATTTTATTTAGAAATATTGGTGTACATAGACAAATATAATTAAATTTACCAGTTTTACTATGTGGAAATTCAACAGATTCAGATTCTGTAGGACTTAAACATTCATCATCTGGTGATGTTTCATCCTCGATTCTTATAGTGGAAGACATAGCAGCTAAAGTTGCAAATGTTGTATCCTCAATATTTAATAAAACATCACGTAACGATACAGACATATCAACATTAGCTAAAAAAAGAATAACATATTTTAAAATCATTAAATTAAAATCAATTTCAAATAAATACCAAATTTATTATCAATAACATTTATTTTATCTTTCATTTCTGTAAATTCTTCAACTGCTAATGCTTCACCCGGGCCATATTCTTCATCACTACATGTTGTATCTTTATTATCCATTTTTTCAGTCTTTTCTTTAATGAACTCTTCTCTACAAAATAAAATATATATATATATATATATATAAATATATAAATAATCTAAAATGTACTTTTGTATTTATAAATTTAAAATCATCATATTTACTTGTCATGTTTTTCTTCATAACTGCTTAAATCTGAATCATCATCAGATGATGTAATATGTTTAGAAGATGAGCTTGAAACTTGCCTATAAAACATAAAAATAATCAATGATTTATGATTTATAGACAATTTAATTACAAAACTAAAAATAACTCACCTTAAATATTTACTTGTCCGTTCTCTAATCAAAGAACCTTTGGCATTTGAATTTATGGTAAGCCTTGATGGTCTATTGATAGCAATTACTTCAGTAAATTCAACAGAATCACTTAACTTTCGAATAGTCACTCCTTGTTGCATTTGTTTTATTGCTTCATTCTTTAATCTCATATTGGTAACTGTTTTGGCATTTTTATCTGGACTTTTAGATACTTGATATCTAACTGGTATTTGTGGTCTAGGTAAATGACTAGAGGTAACTCTGGATACAGCAATTTTTGATCCATTAGAAATAAGTTTGGGAATTTCTCTTTTTTGAGGTTCAGATTGACTTCTTCTTTCAACTTCAATTTTTTTAGTAGTAACTTGAACAGCTGGTTGGCCAAGTTTCACAGCTGGTTTACAAAATCCAAATCTAAAAAAGAAAAAATCATCAATAACTGAAAAATATCTACATATTAATAGTAAACTTTACTGTAACATACCTATTGGGGGAAGGTGTATTACTTTTAGGAATACTTTTTGGACATTTTTCCTGTGGTTTGGGTGACATTTTTGATTTATAATTCTCTGACATTTCAACAGATTTAACAGGAGCTGATATTGGTCTGATTTTATTGGTTTGGGTTGGCTTTTTAAACCCAAAAGATGATGCCAATCCTTTATTTGCTTGAATTGGTATTTTTGGATATTGTTTAGCCTGAAAATAAGCAAATTTATGTAAGTTATAATTCATTCAATGCTGTGTTTTGATAGTAACATTGAATTATAGTAGTTATATAAGTGAGAAGATTGTGCAATACACTGGAACACCATATGGTCGTTAATGTGTATAATAGAAAAGTGTGTTATTGTAAACATGATGCCATTCCCGTTCCCTATTCCATAAGAGGAAATTAGATTAACAAGTCACTGTCACTGACCTCAATCATGTGTTTGTCATTTAATATGGACATAATACATACTATATACAGATAAATTTCATTACTTGCATTACTATAGAAAAGTATAAGGCAACTAACTGAACTTGACAATACTATACATGCCATAGGTAATTAATTGCATTTTTAAAACAATTTTTTATGGAGCTACTAGTGTACTACTAATGATTAAGGTACCTAATCAAAGATATCAGGTGTAAATATTAATATTTCAATGTATCATAAATAAATATTTTAAAAATTCTTATAGGTAAACATAGGTTTAATGCTTAATTTGAGCCAATGTTTTCTATTTAAAAAATATACAAGAGTACCATATATACCATATATACAATATAATACAGGTATATATTTAATATTATAATCAAGTGCTAATATAATTAAAGTTAGAGTACATAATGTATGATCAAAAATACTAAGAACAATATTCAATGCTCATAAGTAGGCATTTAAAACTATATTTCACTATTATATTAATTGATTTTCAATATCAGGAATTTTGATAGAAAGCTAATATAAGACAGTAGATTAGTAAATTTTAACTTTATTGTTTGGTTTTCTACCTCTAAAATTTAGCCATAAATGTAAATGGTAATTATAAAGATGCTTGTATGAGACGAATAGTGACAGCAAATATTGTAATTATCATATATGTTGTTTTTTTTTAATACATTTTTATGTACTTTGGTGCATATCAATTAAATAAAAATTGAACATATTTTACAAATTAGTTAATTTTGAAATTTTAATTCAAAAAAAAAGTATGTACCTATAAATTAACCCAGCGATACTCAACCTGGGGCCCTCCAACGGTTTGTATATGGTCTAAACAGAACTTATTGAATTGATGAAAAATATAAATTTTAAAACTAATATAAATATAAAATAGGTGTAACAAAACAATCAGTATGTCCTAGGTAATTACGATAAGGATGATTCTGTTTTTGGTATTTTCACTATTTATAACGATTTTAATGTATTTTATCTTATCGCTAAACTGGCGGTTTTCTATAATTCATTTTAAAATATTATGCCTAATATTATAATATACATTTTTTTTTAACTTTCGTTCATTGATTTATTTAAGTTAATTTCAACTAGCGGTCCGCGTAATATTTTAAAATATTTTATGTGGTCCGAATAAAAAAAACGGTTGAGTGTGACTGATCTAACTAGTATGCTCCTCTCTAAACTCCCAGATACATATAAAAAAGAACCGGATGGGCCTCGCTCTGTTGTAAAGTTGGGGTTGGAGTGCACCTCGTTTATAGGATAGGTCATTATTACAATGGATTTGTTAAATTTGAATGCAATGATAGGTATCATTGTATACGAATAACGATTCTGAACGGAGTTAATATGTTGGTCTAAAATGGGTATATAATAATATAGTATTTTATATTTAAATTGAAATATAATGCAATAGTATGCAATTTCGTAAAAATGTATGTAAATATTCGCTGTTCAAACGCTTATAAAAAAAATTGTGCCCATGGATTTTAATAATTTTTGAATGACAATAATAACTAATTCTGAGGAATCTTCTATAAAGTTTTCAAGTATTTTGTATAAGTTAAATTTTTTTTATCAACGGTTATAAAAAAAAAAAAATGTAAAAAATCGAATATTTTAAATGCCTATAAGTGGCTTAAAAATCACTATAATACTTTGAAAACAATATGACATAAAGGAAATGCCAATCTTAACAGCTGGTAAAAATGTCAAGTTTCTGTGACTTATACTTTTTGAATTATAACAAAGATTTAAAATCGTTTGAGCATAAATCACTATTTTATACAATTTCGTAAAAATTTAAATTTCAAACGGTCATACAATTTTTTCCTTTAAGTCCGGTAGAAATTTATTATAGATTTTTAAACTTATGGATAACCTAGTGTTAAAATTTTGAACCTTAAGTATAAACAGAATAAATTTTATGAATTTTCATCTACAAAATAACTTGCAAATTAGCATGGTTTTGACACATTTTATACAAATTTGAACTTTATGGGCTTATAAAAAAAATGTGAGTGATATGATCTCCAATATTTTTTAGTTACAATAAGTTTAACTTATAATAAACCTTGTATTAAATTTTCAATAGTTTTCGGACAGCCAAATAAATTTTAGAGATATTACAAAAAAAAAAAACTAACAAAAATCGAAAATTTAAATTATCTATAAATAAGTCAAAATACTTTGAAAACTTAACCATGTATAGAAAAATCTAATATAAAGGTTTGGTGAACATTTCAAATGTTTGCAATTTTTCATTTTTGAGTTAAAGCATTTTAAAAAAATGTATTTTGTAAAAACGTGATTTTGCGTAAAATTTCCCGTTTTTTTGTAATTTTTTATCGTTTTTTTCGATTTTTTTAAAAAGTATTGGATGGTACTTGCCTAAGTACCATCTACATGCACTTTCCTTTCAAAAAAGTTGCTGTTTGAGAAAATCGAAGCATTTTTACTGCCAAAAAAAGTGTCGTCAGACACAAAAAAAAAAAAAAACAAAAAAAAAAACACACATAATTGTAAAATCAATAGATTCCATCACTCCGTTCAGAATCTAAAATATTTTTATTTTATGTACTGCAGTATTCTTATTTATAAAAATTTATAAAATTCAATGAATTAAAATTGTATATGTTGATTTGTAAAATTTGATATGATTAATTTTTTTCTTGTCATTAAATTATATTTATTCAATTTGTTATACAATAATAGAACAATAAGAACAATTTTTTATGATTAAGAAAATTATAAAAATACATAATAAATAATTAAAAAATAAGTCAGATACAAATTGAAGTGGAGGAACTACTAATATCATGATTTTATTTTATAAAGAATTATAAGGAATATATTTTAGTTATTAAACATTAGAAATGTAAAAAAATTTAGAATAGTTGAATTTAATGGGTGTTTAATAACCATAATGAAAATAAAAAATTTATAAAATAATGACTAATCTTGAACTTTGCAATGAAATTAAATCATAACCATTATAAAACATAACACACATACTATCTCATTGACTCATTCATATCTATGTAATATCAAAGTTAGATTTAAAAATCAATTTATAATAATTGAGTGTTTTCCTACTGAAAACGACTTGATAAATTTAAGAAATGTGACACTGATCATTCTCATATTTATCGATAGAAGGGTCGATAAAAAACTTTTGGCAATACCCATTATAGGAACATAATTCACTATAAGTACAACTATACAATGAATCAATCATATTCAGACCATTATATAACTTTCTAGTCTCTGACCTCTAGGAATATTCAATGTTTGCTATTTTTAATAGGATAGGTATACAATAAAATCGTAATTTTCCATAGAAAATATTGAGCTATCAGTATGTACAGTACTATGACGTACGTGTATCTACTATAAATAATAAGGAAATAATAAAACCACTTAAAACAAACATTATTGTTAAAAACAAATATTGGTATGTTAGATCAGGGGTTTCCATTACTGTCCAAATTTTTTCTGTGGCGATTCAAATTTGACATATACGTTTTGGAATTGTGCATAATTGTTTAGAGGGAGATAGAGGATTAGTAATGAAATTAATGAAATATATGAGAATTTTTACAATAACCTTTTTATTATTTTATTTTATTTTTTTAATAGGAATTTAATAAATTGAAAACTTATATTTTATTTTTTAATATAGAAAATTATACAATCTGTATGCGTGTAATGTATCTATTGCACAATACTACAATAGTCAATAAGCATTATAGAGAATTTAAATACAAACTATAATATTAGAAATAAATAATTATAATCATTAACAGGAGTTTCTGAAAACTAATATAATTTTAATATATCAGCAACTAGCAAGCTTAGCGAACCGGAAACTTGGGCTACAACCTGCCTGCGTTACATGAAAATTACTAGAAAATTTAACGGCTATCATCTTTGTGCAATCTTATCTTTATCTAGAGAAGTTTAAATTTTCTTTATAAGATAAAATCTGTATCAAAAACACTACGAAAAATATACTATAGTCTAACATTGCATTACTTTCGATTTTTATAAAAATACACCATATCCCGAAAGTTTTAAATATTAAATTATTAACCCAGCTGTAAAAATGTAAATGCTCTATTTAATTAAAGTGTAGGTCTACAATGATAATTAATTTAATTTTTAAAAGTATTTTTAAATCAAGTTTTTAGATTCAAAAATTAAAAATTTATAAATTTATCACGGAAAAAAACTTAATATTCATCATTCTATTAATCAAATTAATTTTAATATTTTATTGTGATACATGTATACATTATTATGAAAAACTATTATTTTCATACAACTCAATAAAGTTTTTATTTTTACGTAGCAGAACCTAATTAATATTTTACATGGTACTTCGAGAAACAATAAAGGAGAATACGATATACGAAGTCTGGAAGAACTATTATAACGAACCTAAAATTGTTGAAACCTGGAAAAGTGCGCGAATAAGTTGGACGGGCCATAATCTAAATAACTCCCTGGACAGATGGTTATCTGCGTGGGTACCAAATATAAAGAGACCCAGAGGACAACAAAGAGCATAGACAAAGATGGATAGACAGAATAAAGGAAGTCCTAAAGAAATTAGGAGTAAGGAACGCAGAAGAAGCGACAAAAGATAGGGAAGAGTGGACACAATATGTTGTTGCGGCAATGGGCCAAAAGTCTGTAAAAAGCCAAAGAAGGAGAAGAAGACATGGGACTTTAAGAAAGTATAAATGATGTTAATAAATCGTCGATTTGAAGAATACATCAATAGATAATGTTTACTTATTATATTTATAGAAAGTAAACAGTATCAGCTATTAATAGTATAAATAGATAACGTTAATTGTTTCCTTTAATCCTTTTAACTATGATTATATTATAATAATATATTACATATTAGTATTATATAAATAATATTATAATAATAATTTGTATATAAATATTTACAAAGCTTGGAAGGTCGAATTGAAGGGGGTATCAAGTAACGCTATTTCAAGAATATTAACTTTTACTTAAATTTAAAAATCTAGTATTATTGTAATAAATTAGGTATATAATTTGTTAAAAAATATCAAAAGGATCCCCTATTTATGATTATAAAATTGAATTAAAATAATAATAAAAAACAATTGTTTGAGTTTTGTACATGTTCTTACTTAAGACAACTTGAAAATGTATTTAAATTAGTATTATATTACCATTATTTTGTAGTTATTTTTTATATTTTCTCGAAGTATCTTGTTTTAATGCAAATTTAAGAATTATATATTAAAACGAAGGTAGTTAAAATAATTTAACGTCACTATATATCAATTAAAAATCATTCATAAGTAATCTATGGTATTTTAACACAACACCACGTGAAAAATTGAATATTAAAGTAAGTTTACATCAAATATTGATCTGTTGTTTGATAAATAGGAAAAATATCTAACAAAAAGACTATTTATCGATCTGATAATACACATTCAGAAACGACTGCAGCACCATCCGTACGCCAATCAACATTTTGAATAATAATTGTACTATGCATGTATTTCACTAAGATGTTTTTGATTAAATGCAATAATTTAAATAAACAAGTTATTCAGCAATTAATAATGCATGCACATTGAAAAAAGTTAGTAAATGTGAAAATACATTCACTGCAATAGGATATTATGAAAGGGGGTTGGTGAGGCGGGTGCTATATGCGCGTGCATCTACCGGTCATGCTCAGTAGATTGGATCAATACTAAGTAAATAACCGAACTGGAGGGTAGAAATGATATCAGAAAAAGTATGATGTGCCATCACTATTTTTATTCTTCCGTTTAACAATTCTCACAAAAGAAAAATAAGGATTTACATTTTATTATAAAGACGAAGTACTTTTATAGAATACACTCAGATTAATTGTTATTTTAATTGTAAAGTTAGTAGGTACACACAAAAGTACTTATATATATATGACTGATTAGTGATTAGTCTTTTCATATTGGATTAGTTGCAATATTTATTTGGTATGCGGTAGTACCTGTAATTTAACTTATTCTGTTTTGTAAACACTGGAAAATATGAAAGTCACCAAGGAAATTTTTTTAGAATAGAATTAACTCTTCTATTATATATTTTGTTGTTTTCTTCACTTTCTATTGTTTAGCAAATTGACACATGTCTCCAGAACAATAACCTTGAAATGTAATCTGTGAAATGTTAGTTAAAAAGATAAGACCGAATGATGAATATACATAGAATTTCAATGATTCATTCACAAAGAATATTAAAGACTCGTATTATAATATATTATATTAGTATGTATTGAATGGGTGTAGGTATTGTTTTCAGGTTTTGTATTCATATTTTATAACAATGGTTATCGAATGATTACAAAATATATATAATATATCGTTAATAATTTTATAATAAAAGATTATTTGAAAGACAAATAAGGAACATAATATGTTAAGGATTGTAAATGCAGAGTAATAAGTTTATATATTTGTAACCCAAAAGTATAAAAGTGCAAATACCTAATATTATAGTATCTTTGAAAAAAAATAGGACGAAAATTAATGTAGGTACAATTTACAAATACATATAAAGGCGTATGATTATTGACAAAAATTGAAGTAGATAATTAAATGTACAATAATTAATGAAGTAGTTACTAGTTACTATCAAATTAATTAGTAAAAACTATTACATATAATAACTACGTAGTATTTTTGATGAATTATTTTAATAGAGAATTAATTGCGACATGCGATAAATTATTCTTAAGACAATTTTATTTATTGTGTATTTACTTTAGATGAAAATGTCAATTACATAATATATAATGTGTGATGCGTGAAAAATCAAAAAAATATATATATATACATGATATTCAAATCTAAAATCTTACATCACTGGACCGCGGCGGAAAGCTCATGATGGGCAGAAATTTTTTTTTGTGGACTGCTTTTGACGCACTTTTGCTCGAGTTACATCCCATAAATGTCCGAAGAATTCTTCAAACTAAAGAGAAAACCAAAACAATTGTTTGAAGATTATTATACCGTCACGAAATGACGAATATCAGTAATCTAATTTCGGTACCGAACGAATCGCATAATTGTGTACATCATATAATACCGTAATTAAGTACATAAATATATTTATTGTAAGGGCGTTGGTACTCACACGAACTACAATATATAAACAGGTAAGGCGTATTTTCAATAGTTTAACAATATGTCAATATCGTACCATTCGTTTCGTACCACAGATTGCAGTACGTATGTCGGATGTCAGTTAGTAAACGAAATACTAAACGAATATAATTTTGTTAGGCGTACGTGTTATACGACATTCGATCGAATTGGATTTCGGACAGCCAATGCAATAATAAATTATCATGTAAGTATCGTTCGGTTTCTATATTTTTTTTTATCCAATGACTTTTCGATTCGAATCACCGTAATCATCCATTGTCGCGTGAATGTTATGTTGGATAGGGCAGGCAACAACACCACACAGCCGTTTATTTCGGGGAAATAAACGGGGATTTATTGGGGGAGAGAAAAAATATAATTACAAATAATATTTAATACGAACTCATGTCGACGATGACGATATTACACAGAAACGACAAGTACTACAACAACACCCGACAGACGGATTTCGGTCGACTGCTTCGCTGCCAGCTGCGGCTTTAGGCTTGCGAGTTGCGATGGACGGACCGATCGACTACCTCTTCCTCCTCCTACTCCCCCCATCATGCAGCCACCAACGCCTCCGCTAATTGGCCGTCGATGAGGGGCGGATCGGTTCGGTGATCGTATGATGGCGGGAAGTGGTGAAGACCCGAAGAGGTGTGGGCCACGGCATACAGCGCGATCAAATAAAAGGATATACAATGATTGTTATTATTGTCGTTGTTATGGGTGCACTGTTATTCTATTCTATGGTCCGTACCCGTGGTATATATTTTCTATGATCCGTACGTTACTCGCGCTGTATACGACTTTATCTCTTATCATTGTCAGAAATTGCTCGATCCCATAGACTTATAATATAATAAGTCTATGCTCGATCCTCATCGTTTCAATGTTTTAAAATCTCTTTAATTTTATTTTCGTATTTATTATTTTAAATTTTCATTAACATAATCATACATAGGCGGGTTCCTTGTTTTTGCCGTGCACGACTAGCCGAAAATTGTAGGTACGTAACTTTATTGTAACCGAATCCGTAAACATACTTTCGACTGGCACTTACACATCATCACAATATTATTATGACAAATGTCGTCAATCACCAGTTTAATTGGAGAATGATGTTTAATACTTTTTTGTCGGTGTGAATGATCAGCGATAAACTTGTAGGTGCCGAATAAGCTTCGTTAGTTAAAAATATCATGACGGAAGTAGATAAACGAAAATCCCAACTAGCAATAACGTCCATAACTCGAGTAATTATATGAGGATAATGTTTTAGTTTATTAGTTAGTATCTACGGGCATATTATAGCGAGTTGTATATGCGACGAGTGTGTGTTTTATAATATTATTTGTAAAAATTTGTGTCACCAATGAACAAAATATAATAAGTTAAATTAAATTATAGTGTTATAGTTTTATTTAATATTAAAGTATGGGGAACAAATTTAAAGCAGCAATTGACAAAATTGTCAACAGTAAAAAGAGAGGTGACAATATATTTTATTTGAGTTCTGAAGAATACAACAACATGATTCAAAAAATATAAGAATTAAAAATTGGAACACTAAAAAAAATGGTAACGAATATGTAACTTATATGTAAATATAATGTTGTGTCAATTGAGGGAAAAGAAAAATTGATTAAACCTATAGTTGATAATGAATCTGACGTTTTATATTGCGTCACAGTAAACGAGTTGTTTGAAGTAATTCACACCGCATATTTAACAGTAGCCAGTAGAGCATGGTGGTAGAAATAGGATGATGGCTGTGTTAAAAACAAAATATTGTAATGTGACAACAGAGGCAGTTATGGCATATTTAGGTTTATGGCGCTTATGCAGTAATTGTCAAGTTAAACATACAAATCCGAAAAGAGGGCTTGTGACAAAACCAATTCTACATTCCGCTTTCAATTCAAGAGCATAAATTGATTTGATTGACATGCAATCTCAAAATTATAACAATTATCGCTATATAATGAATTATCAAGATAATTTAACGAAATTTGTTATTTTAAAACCTCCGAGGACAAAAAAGGGCCGAAGAGATCGCTTTAAATCTGATAGATATTTATACAATATTTGGTGCACCCAGCTATACTTCACTCGGATAATGTGTATATTATTTGAGATTTTATCATAATTTACCACTAGTTTTGGTAAATGACATCAATGACCGGTGAAAGATGTACATTTGAATTTAAAATTTGGTTTTTTACATCATTTACCTACATAATCAAATCATTTTGGTAAAAGACATCATTCACCGGAGAATGACAACATTCACCAATACTCATCTTTCACCGTAACATATATACTATATAATATCATGGACTTACAACTTCGGATTTACTCCAAATTTTAATGTTATTTGTACACTCTTCCAAACTCTTTTATTATTCTTATTTTATTCTGTTCTATTAAGTTATTTTCTGAAACTAAACACATTTTGTTTAAAATATGAAATACATGAAATATTTGGTCGATTTCAGAGAAAAAGCATTAAAATGGACAAGCTACGGAAGGTATTGAGCAATCAAGAAAATCGAGACAACGATAGTTCTACTGGAATTTTGCCTGTAAGTAAATACTGCATTTAATTTTTATAATCTATTATGTTTTTTCGTGTTATTTTTTTAATTATTTAAACATAACTAGGTAGTCTTACTATCAATTGTTTAATATTGTACTTGTAGAATATTAAACAATAATTTTTTTTCAATTATATTTAATTACTAAACTTAGGCATACATTAGATTTAGAATATTTTTTCTTTTGCTAATTTATATTATAAATTTTTTTGAGAATTTCTATTTAAGTACCTATCACAATTTTTATATAAAACATATTTTGAAATATTATATTGATTACTATTGAATATCTAGCTTATATTATCCATCATATACCACAAGTTATATAATAACTGTAGTACCTAATAATCAAGGCAGCTGCATAATATTGTGAGCCTTTAAGGTATTATTTTCATTTTGTAACATTATCAATGTATGCTTGCAGAATGTTAATCAAATGTCAACATTAGAATGGTCTACTCGTATAAAAGGATTTATTGCATGCTTTGTAATTGGAATTTTGTTTTCCCTAATGGGTGCAACAGCATTAGTTCTACCTTTAAAAAGGAGAATGGCTGTATTTGGTATTTTCTATACTCTAGGAAATATTACATCACTTTTAAGGTAAATTTAAAAGAAAACAATATTATATAATAATTTGTATGCATGTTAGATACTACTTATTTATATTCATGTTTTTGCTATTGATTGCTAAAATGTGCTTGTTATACTGCCTATACCTTTAAAATATGAAACAAATATTGAATTTGAGAAAAATAAAAATGAATGATAATATACTATAGTTTTATCTGTATTTATGTAATAATTTTTTAAAAAAAAAATGTTTTTTTTACATGGTTCCTCTAGTATTTTTATAAGTATAAACATTTTGTATCCTCTTAACATTACCATTTTTTTTTTTTACTTTGCATTACATTCAATTTTGTTGATTTCTCATCATTTAAATTTCTTCATTATAAAAATTTGAGTTGTAAACAAGAAAATAGCTACTTTCATATGGTAAGGGCTTAAACAAATACATTTTTAACTATTTATTACAATTGTAATGCATGAATCCATCTATTATTTTAATTGCCTTGCTCTAATGATCTATGATAATAGCAAAAAAAGAGTAAAAATTATTGTATAAATTTTCTGAGAACATTTAAAAAAAAGATTGAATATTTGTTGTACATGCATTAATGTTATAAGTTATAACCTATACAATATATGAAAATTTGTATTTTGGTCATTGGGAGATTCTAGCCCTAAATGCCATCCTTTGTATACTGAATATTGCATATCATATTTATTTATTATTAAAAGGGAGTACTCATTGAATGAAACATATGTATTATATAGTTTTATTATAGTTATAAGGTGTAATATTAATTTATTTTGTTTATATAATTTTTCAGCACTTGTTTTTTGATGGGTCCTGTGAAGCAAATAAAAAAAATGTTTTCTTCTTCCAGAATTATTGCAACCATAGTTGCTCTTGCCATGATTGTCCTTACTTTAGTTGCTGCTATTGGTGTAAGTTATAATTTAAAATATATTTGTATAAAGTCTTTAATTATATATACATTTTTTTTAATAATTTCAGATGAAAAATCCTCCATTAACATTTCTTTGCATAATCTTTCAATTTCTGGCTTTAACATGGTATTCTTTATCCTACATACCCTATGCCAGAGAGGCTATCAAAACTTCAATGTCTACTATCATGGCATAATTCTTTGTTTAAAATATCTTATAAAAACTATAAACAAATTATTATTGCATATTCTAATATTATATTACAAAATATGATAGTAGACTATATATCGTTGTTGTATTATTCTGGTAATATTCCAATTTACTTAACTATTTATGTTTAAAAATACACCAATTATTCATCATGTTATCGTTAAAGATACACATGTACACCATTGTTAATTATATTAATATTATAATTATTACGATAAGTATTATGTGTATTTTTTATTACAATCATTTATTGCATACACTGTACTTATATATAAAATATATAAAAAAAATTATTTTTTGCATCCCATTAAAAATATTTATAGTTTTAGTTATATAGTAATAATTACTCATAAGTTTGAACTGTCAATTAAAATTGTCTTCCTGTTGAATCTGATTTTGTTATGGTTTAACAAATAGTAATATTTTTGTATAGCTGATTGATTATATTTTAATCAAGTCATTTGCATACTATTGCATAGTATCAAATAAAGTTAACCAATGTCAATTATTATAATGTACTATGTCAATTATTAATCTATTATAATTGTGTCAATTTTTCTCGGTAATGTTAACTGTAAACAATAAATTGTTTAATTTTTTTATTATGTTTATGTTAGTTTAATATTTAATATGTTAGTTATTGAATATTGTTATTAAGCATAAAATAAAATATTATATTATTTTAGAGGTAAAATAAGAAATTGATTAATTTTTTTTTTTACTTTTGTGTAATTGATAAATAAAAATAATCTAGAAAATCCCTATTTAAGTTTTAATTTAACTTATTTACTCATGTATATTAATTATATGATATTTTTTTCAGAAGTCTACCAACTATACTTAAATAGAAGTCAATAGTAATAATATTTAACCATGTGTCCAGTTGCAATCTGGTTTTTTATTCATAATTGATTTATATTTATGATTTATCTGGAGTATACTGTTTTTAAATTTATTAGGTTTAAGGTATATACAGGGTGGGGGAGTAAAATGGCCGATTTTCAAAGATATATTATAAAATAAAAAAACCGAATAAAAATTAATTATGATTTATCATAATTCATAATGAAGTAAATAACTTGCTTTTTTTTTTTTAATTACGTCCTCAAGATGATGGCCATCTCTTCTCAAACACTCCTCTAGCCTACTTCGTATATTATTTTCCACTACACGGTGTATTATTACTTTTATAGCAATGATGTTTTCGGGTGTGCGAATGACTTTTTCGTGCAAGCTTCTTTTTTAATGCTGAACCTGTTTCTTCAAAGATAGTTATTTATACTTTAATAGCCCTAGGGCCGATGGTACCAAATTGTGGCGTTTAAGATTCAAATGAAGACGAAATAAACGCTGTGGTGGTTTCGTAAATGTCATTATTTTTGTAACACTTTTTTATCGCATAAGTACGTTGTTCACCACTCCACTGTTCCATGTTTACTAAATGACATGTTGTCTTTGAACTAAAATACGTATATTTGGCGAAAAGTCTTAATTACGACAGAAAATCTATTTTTCAAATCGGCTGTTTCAGTGCCCCGTCCTGTATTTAGTTAATGTATTATTGTTTTATATTTTCAAACTAGAATTGAAAAGTAATATACTTAATTAATTTTATCAAACGTAAAACGTAGACTAGCAGCGGCCCGTCATGTTTTTCTAACTGGTCTATAAGCGTAGAAATGTTACACTAAAAATTTAGAGTGGTATTTAGTAGTTATTATATTTAAAAATCATTAAAATAATACTGCTTTAAATCATTTTAAATTTTATTTAGTTTTCAGGACATGATTTTTTATCTAGTATTTTTTAAAATATTTTAGTTTTAGGGATCATTATGACTATTTGGAATTTTATTTATTTCTATTATTGAGATTTATCATTTATTGTTTTATATTTTATTTGGTTTATGGGAAAAGACTATAAATAAAAATCACTATGAAACAAATAAATAATTCTTTAAATATATAAAATAAAAATTAACAATTAAATGCTACGATGATAAAAACGATCGCATTTTTGTTAAATAAAGTTTTAAGGGTTCACAATTTATTCTTAAATAATAATATAAAAGCCAAAAAGGATTGTGCGGCGTTGTATATAGACAATTCTAGTACATTAATGTTATATAGTTTATTTTTTTTCGGTATTTTGCAAAACGTACGTTTACTAATAATAGTTGTACTAATAAGATGTTTTTGAAAAATCAGCTATTTTATTTCGTGTCCCAAAGGTATTTACTTTTTTTTATTTTAGTAGGTACCTACTACAATGTTGTATACTTGAGGCTGAGGAAAATAAGTGTATTCTTTACTTTCCTTGCCAAGAATATTTTTAAAACAACAACAGTTGGTAAAAATAATTATTTCATACAAAAATTTTAATTTTTTAAAAAAAAGATTGACTTATATCATTAGAAACAATGTAATTACAAAATAAAAACCGGCCTTTGGGCGAAGGCGAATGGTGGCACTGCCTATGCCTGTGCGATAAATTTTATTACAAAAGACAAAATTGCCGCGAGGCCGCAAAAATTCAGCAACCGAAAACTGTGCAGTGTGCAAGTGGTGTCACCTTATCTTCTCTACATCGTGCCAAAAACACTAACACAATTAAAAAGATATAAATAAATCGGATTTTCCCCATTTATAGAGGACTCGTGCAATATTAATCAGTTTTCAACCAATAGATTTTAATGATTTTATCATTGTTCATGTTTAGTATTCTTGTCAATAGTTATAGTTATTACTTATAAGTTATTATTTTTTTTTTATATTTATTACTACGAATAACCGGAAAGTTTCCGTGTTTGGCGTAATAAAATATTAAATTTTAAAGTCGTTCAATTTAACTTTGTTTCGCATTTGGACTGCACTTTATAAGTCTAAGTCTAAGCATTAAACATTTTAAATTTAATACTAAACAGTTTAAAATTGTAGGATATTAATGGCATTATAGTAACTTTATAATACTGCATTAGGTAACAGTTTTCTGTTTTCAATCATCGATATTAATTTTTCATAACACGTTGGATACGTTTAGAAACTCTTAAGTAAGTATACACTAGGATATTTTACATTGATTATAGATATATATATAAATACTTAATTTAACTAATAACAACTTGACTGTCACGTATACAGATTATGCACAACAATATTTATAATAAATTGTGGAGGCGTTGAAGTTAAAACACATTTTTTAAAGAAAAGCCATTATTTCCACTGTTAAATTATTACATTCTCAATTATGACTTATGAATTACTAAATTATATACCTAACATTATTTTTATTCCTTATGTATGCAATTTGTCTTATGTCCTATAGGACATAAGAGTAACACACTTAACATTTACTCATTTTCAAATTTAGGAAGTACCTAAGTCAGATAATCTCAAATATAATTTTGCAAATCTATTAATAACTGTCTTGCATCATGATTCATCTATTCAATCATATTTCTAATAATTTACAGGTGTCTTCTAGTTGGTAAATTAGTTTTATTTCTTTGCTAATGTTTTTTTCTCGTACATCATAGCAAAGAAATACATTATGTTTTAATAATAAGTGTATAAATGATAAATTTTTTTTTTTTTTTTAATATTTATTTGAAATCATACAATCTGTAAGTTTTTTTACAATGAGCATGTTTGATAATTTTAATTTATGACATGAGTAATTTGATTAAAAAAGAGTTACCCAGTAGTAACACTTTTGACATGATTTAAAATTGTTTATTAATTCATTAATTTTTGTTTAATTTATTTAAGCTAAATTTCGACACCAGGTTCTCTTTAGCCTTCTTGGGGGATTACCTGAGATGATATTAGAATTAAGAGCAAGTATTAATGAATTCGGATGGTTTGCAAGACGTGTGCAAAATATTTTATAGGATGAGGAGGCTACTTCAGAGACTATTAATATATTTAAATCTACATGCAAAGAATGGTTTGTTACTCAAAAGGGAACTTTTGTAATGATTCGTAATGAAATAAATGGAAAAGATCGTATTTTTTGATATTTAATTTTTTTGCTGCTCACCATAGTTGAATCCCGTAAGACCAAATTGGTTTCAAAAGAGTTTTATAATGATAAACTTATAAAACAGTAAACACTTACGTTAAGACTTTACCAATACATTACTTAATCATATTAGTAAACAATTATTACTAAATTCAATTAAATACCATTAATTTCAATAATTATAATCAAATAGGTATACTAATTTATTTAATATTAAGAATGTTATTCATAAACTGTTTATTACTCATTTATTGGTAATGTTTTTTTTTTTTTTAGATTTTATATTTGGAAGTATTAGAATGCCTGGGAAAAAAGTTGTTAATAGCCGTAGCTTTGACATGTACCAAGATAGAAATAAGTATTATGAGGTAAAAGTTTTATGAAATATAATTCATATTACCATTGTTAAATTCTCTATATTATTTTTGTAATAAATTTTATTTGTATTTCAGTTAGGTATATTTTTTTTTAAATATTTTAATGGTTACCTACATTACAATATAAGTCTTACCATGCTAATATAGCTATATTAACTATTAGTATTAGTCCTTCAATAAAATGAAAGATGACTGATAAATTTTAAAATATTTCTTTAAATAAGTAAACAATAACATTCTACATGAAATAAGTTATATTATATTCTACATTTTCGATAGCACATATTTCTAATTCTAAAACTAGTCTATTTTTTCATTTGTTCGCACTGCTTAAGTTGATCTAAAAATTGTTTTTAAAAATGGGCTTTATAGACAATCTAATAACAGCTGTTCTTTTATCTGATATAAATATGTCATTTAATATTTTTTGTTGAATTATAATGTTTAAGCTTCTTTTAATTTATATAGTTAATTTAAATTAAGTTTTAGTAATATTTAAATTTTGATCTTGTGTTGTCTTAATTAAGTGTTAATTTTTTTGTGAGTATGGTTGATTGAAATATCTTTAATTTATTCTATTAATTTGTAAGTATATAAAACTTCAGTATCTACTGCTTTGCCTAATTATACCTCTAAATAAAAATATTCCATAGATTTATCATTACATTTAGATCAACACATAGCCAAATAGCTTAATATAATGAATTCAGTATTATATGTTTTTTAATTCTTATACAATTTTACAGTTCAATACCAAAATAATTAAGTGTTATTTTGATTTGCATATAAAAAATATTTTCTTAATATGAATAATATGAAGTTTATTTGTAGGGCTTACGTCGTAAACGTATCGATGTTACTGTTGAACTGAGAAAAGCAAAACGAGATGAACAAATGTCAAAACATAGAAATGTAATTTTAAACGATAATGATGAAGATGAAGAATTTATTACTGATCGTGAAATTAAAATAGATGATATCAAAGAGTGTAAGAATTTAATACTTCAAATTGCAATATTTCATCATTTTTTTTTTACTTGTCAGTATCAACATTATTTATTTAAATTATGAGCAAAACTAGGAATGTATTGGTTTTATCTTGTGTTTCTACAAATTATTTAGAAAACTTCCATAAAATTTATATAACTTTCAACCCGCATATAGGTTTTCAACTCTACTGCCTAGTATTTTAACAATATTAGTTATTTTGGTTGTTGTAGTGACTTAAAACATTATACTACTTTACTGACACTGATAGCATTTAATAGACATTCATTATTTTCAAAATATTTTAATGTCATCTTATAATTTGAGATTTTAAAAGTAGTTTAAATAGTTAGTACCTAGTTAACCTACTGCTTTAAGAAATTCGATTGTATTACTAGGTATATTATTTATTTTTATAAATTTAAGCTGATCTCTTTCTTTCAGAATAAACTTTTTTGTGGGCAATAGACTGGTTTCAAGTTAAAAAAAAAAAAATCATTTTAGCAATTCTGATCTCCTACATCTCCCCTGCATTTCACCTGTCCATGAATCTCGTTCTCTTTTTACCGTGAATAATAATTAAATCATGTAAAATTTAGGCTTAATTGGCAATGAATGTCTCTCAAAAAAGTTATACTGCTTAAAGTTTGCTCGTAAAATGTTAAGCTCGAGGAAATGTGCTCCAATTGATGATTTTATTAAAGCTGATATCTTACCAGCATTGATGGATTTTTTAACATCAAAATATGATGACAAGTATGATGTTTAATAGTAACTTATAATCAATGTTTTAAATCTTAAATATTTTATAGAACTGATTTCCAGTATGAATGTGCCTGGATTTTGACTAATATTGCATCTGGATCATCAGAAAACACTAATTCTATAGTTACAATTGGTGCAGTTCCGTTACTTATTAACTTGCTCAAATCCCATGATATCCGCGTAATGGAGCAAGCTGTATGGGCCTTGGGAAATATTGCTGGTGATGGACCTAAACTTAGGGATATTGTATTAGAAAATCAAATTGTACCAATTTTAAATAGTTTATTAGAAAGATCATTAGAAGTTAGTGCTCAACAGAATATTGTATGGACACTATCAAATCTTTGTCGTAGCAAAACTCCTCCTCCAAATTTTAGTTATTTACTTCCAAGTATTCCATTGTTAGTTAATTTGTTAAGTCACAGTGATCCCCAGGTTATTTGTAAGTGAATATTAATATAGTAAAAGTGATGTTAAGTTAAAATAATATTATCTATTTTTATGTTAGCCAATACTTGCTGGGCTTTATCATACTTGACTGATGGCTGTAATGAAAAAATACAAGTCATTATTGAGGCTGGTACATTGAAAGCAATTTTGAAATATTTGGAAGTTGATGATACTGCTATTCTTATACCTGCACTACGTGTAGTTGGCAATATTGTTTCTGGCAATGATTTACAAGTTAAATTAATTAATTAATTAACAAATTAAATTGATTTGTATGTTATATTTATATCAAATTAATTTTAAAATATATTTAGACAAAACATGCTTTGGACCATGGTATACTTAAATACCTCCATAACCTATTAAACCACAAACGTATTCCTGTTGTGAAAGATGCTGCCTGGTTGTTATCTAATGTGATGGCTGGTAGTATTGAACAAATTCAAGCTACTATTGACAACAATCTCTTACCTGTTTTGGCTACAGTTTTACATCGTGTAATTATATATTTTATTTATTATATTGTCTTACTTTGGAAAATACAAAAAAAAAATACAAATTTCAGGGAGATATTAAAGTACAAAAAGAAGCAGCTTGGGCAATAAATAATCTTTTTAGTGGTGGCTCGGTTGCTCAAAAATCTGTATTGATTGATCTTGGAATATTGGATCCTTATTGTGGTTTATTATTATCTCAAGATGCTAGAATGGTTGAGATAATATTAGAAGGTCTTAATCAGCTGTTGGAAGTAAAATACAAAAGTGATTTTGAATTTTACTAAATCTTCTAATAAGAGATTTACATATTACAGAAAGCTAGTATTGATGGTACACAAGCTAAGATTTGTATGTTGATTGAAGAAGCTAGTGGTTTGGATCATCTGGAAGCATTACAGAATCACTCTTCTCAAAAAATATATGAGATGGCATTTGGTATAGTTGAAAAATACTTCCAAGGAGAGGTTTGTTCAATAGGAATAAGATAATTCTAATATTAAAAAAAAAAAAAAAAATGTAATTATTTGTAAATATTATAGGATGAAGTTAATGGATTTGGCTTTGAATTTCCCCCAAGTAATATGAGTATGAGTCATGGAGATATATTCAGTTTTGACCACTGACCAATAAAAATATTTTGAAATTTGATTAACCAAAGAGTTTTATAAATCAAAAGTTTACATTTATTCAGTTTTTGTTTTAGATTTTTAAATTGCTACTTATATATTATTCTATTAGTTTATGTTACATTTTTATACTATATATTTCTATGCAACAAAGTGCCAATATGTTAATTTACATTTTATATTAAGATTCAATGAAGATGTTAATAGCAAAAACATCCTATTCGGGTTAATTTTTTAATTGTTCGTTTTATATCTTTGATTTTTATTTAAAACATATTTTGTTATAAATTACTGATGTAATTAAAATAACTGCATTTATAATTGAAGCTATATAAAGTATTATCTATTAATTGTCTATACCTACCAAACCTAATCATAACACCTCAGTATTTTAGTGTTATCTTCCTGACTACCATCTTGATTATATCCGTTTCTCAAAATTAAGTGTTAACATAGTATATTATAAACAATTTATTATATTACATTACATTACAAGAGTATATTAATTTGTTAATAACTGAATGTATTAATAATTTATGAAGTTGAGTGTGCTGTATTAAAACTAAACATCAAGAAAAAATGGATGGCTTTCTGCTAACAAACTTTTTTCACAATTTTTCAATCAACTTAAATTTTTTACTATAACCTAAATTTTCTTTGCTTTTCTCACTATTTTAGATTTTGAACGAAGTGATGAATGTAAATGTATTGATTTTATAACGATGCGTGTTCTTTTTATATTGATGACACATTTTGAAGCTGCAGAAATGCTTTAATTTCCTTATACAGCACCTTTTCTGAAACTAACTAACTTACTAATCAACTTGGGGAAATCAAAAATTTAAGAAAAACTGGAATTTTTACGCAAAACCACGTTTTGACTAAATACATTTTTTTTAAATGCTCCAACTTAAAAACAAGAGATCGCAAATGCTTGAAATTTTCACTAAATATTTATATCAGCATTTTGTATACATGGTTAAGTTTTCGAATTATTTTGACTAATTTGACTGTGCAAAAAATCTTAAAAATTGAGTACAAGGTGGTTTATTATAACTTTACTTATCACAATTAAAAAAAAAAATTTAAAATCGTTTTATAAGCCCATAAAGTTCAAATATTTATGAAATATGTCAAAATCTTGATAATTCGCAAGTTATTTGTAGTTGATGATTCATAAAAAATTTTCTATTCATACTTGAGGTTCCAAATTTGAACACAAGGTTATCCATAAGTTATTCTTCAAACAAACCATAAAATAATTTCTACTGGACTTTCAAGAAAATTTTTATGACCGTCTGAAATTTAAATTTTACAAAATATTAATATTTTGCATAAAATATGCAGACTATTTATCTTCAAATCGATTTTAGATATTTTTTATTATCTAAAAAGTATAAGTTGTAGAAACTTATAATTTTTACCTGTAATTTAGATTGTTATTTTTTTTTTTTTTTTTCAAAATATTTTATTGATTTTCAAGCAACTTATAAGTATTTGAAATATTTGATTTTTTTATAAATGTTGATAAAAAAAATTTGGTTGGAACAAAATACTTAAAAATTTAATAGAAGATTCCACAGAAGTTGTTCTTACTATCATTCAAAAATTGTTGAAATACATTAGTACAATTTTGTTTATAAGCGTTTGAAAAGCAAACATTGACTTGTGTCAGTATATTATATAATTTTATAATTTAATTCTAGACTAACAAATCATCTCCATTCAGAATCGTTTTTCGTATGCAATGATACCTAGCATTGTATTCAGATTTAACAAATCCATTGTGAATACCAATCCTATGAACGAGGTGCACTTCATATTCACCCCCTACACTGTACAGCAGAGCGAGTCCCCATCTGGTTCTTTTTTAGTTTTGCAGTTTTGCTATTACTTCCCTAAAAATACATGCCAACATTATTTGTTATTTTATCCTTATTAATAAAATGTATCTAACTTAATCTCATTTTGAAAAAAAAACTTACTATTTTAGCTATTATAATTACCGTAGCTGAAGCCTAAATTGAATCAGGAAATGTTCAGTGTTACAACTCCAAAATAAATTGAGGTATGTGCTTGTCTGCTTAAATAATAACTAGTTAATTATTAGTTAGTAAGTTTCGTTTTTGGGGGAGGGGGGATTGAGAATTTTCATTGGTAATTCCTCTTCGTGTAGGCTAGTTGAGCGTATCAAATGCAACATTTTATAAAGAAATAAGATGTTAATTAAGACGTAATTAAATAGTTAATTCGCTGATCTTAATCATCGAGGATAATTTCCAATGTTATCTATGACATTTTATGTTTCAATATTTGTATAATGTACATTATGCAGAGTAGATATAAAATGTCTACAATTAACTACTTAGTAGAATTAGTAAATTCCTTGTGTTGATGGTTAATTACATTGTTAAAATGTTTTTATATTCATTCTATTTCTATTCCTTATTATGGATGAGGTATAGGAACTTATAACAATAAATACCTAATGGTTTTTGTTACTTATACAGTTAAGCATTAACTATTTTTTAACGGCACGGCCAATTGAATGTACCATAATAGTGCTATAGCTATACTTGGTTAGTATTCTAATTTCTCTATTTAGCCATTCAGGTGATATTTATTGCAATGGTCACCCAATCAAGACTCGGTACGACACTTAATTGATTGATCAGTAGTAATCAATAGGTACGTTGGAAATAGAAAACGTCTACTTTCCTATGTTGCGCGTATTATAGCAACAGAAAATCACGACTTAGACACGGTTTTGACCGGATAGCGATGTTAATTTAGTGGCGTGAAGATTTTAGAGCGATTAGAGTCATAGACATAATAGAATATTCTATGTCGATGGTCACCAAGCAGCAACCGTCTACTGCCACTACAGATGATGGTGCGATAAGCTTAGTGATGTATGTGACAAAAAGCATGTTTTTACATTATTGGATTTTATTCATATAGTAAAATTATTTTTTCCGTACGGCCGAAACCGTATAATGTGTAGCGAGCCTTACAAGTTACAATCCTCTTAACGCTTATAAATTAAATGAACAGCTCTGTGGGCGGTGGGCCTGTTACCTCTTGGCTATTGATAACTGATAATATGCTAAACACAACAACAAATCCATGTGTGATAGCGTTGAAGTTGATTAGTATTAAAATTGATAATTTTCAAATTTGAATTGGTGGTGCGCTAGGTCCATTTTGCTATAGCGATTTCGTGTAAAGTTTTCCTTATTATTAAATCAGGAAAATCTTATTACGTTAATGGAAAGTTGTAGTCGTTTAAACTTAGCTCAACATGACTACCGTGCCTTTGTCACGATCAAATTTGAGTAGATTTGCCCATTGGGGACCAATTCTGTCAATTGGTAAGTACACTTAAATATTTATAATATTAAACTATAGAAAATCACATTGTTAAAAATATTTCAGTAATTTACAAATTTGTAACACTAACGACATTGTATTTTACGGAACTATGGTGGCCATGTTTCGGATCACTGGGCGGATTTTTGAACAACGCACTTTTATTAACATTGTTTGTCATTAGCTTTTCCTGTTATTTGAAATCTGTCATTGTAGGACCAGGATTTCTCCCACTTAAATGGAAACCAGTATGTACATCTTTATGAATTTTCATAGCAATTACATCTAACAGAAAATATTTACTTATAATAGATGTATAAATTTATATTACAGGCTCTTGAAGCAGAAGAACAGTATTTGCAGTTTTGTAGAATATGTGATGGATATAAAGCACCCCGTGTTCATCATTGTCATAAATGTATTGATCTGAAACACCTTTAAATTGTTATTATTAAATGTTATTTTATCATCTAATCAATTGTTTAATCAGGTAATCGTTGTGTGTTAAAAATGGATCACCATTGCCCATGGTTGAACACTTGTGTAGGATATGCAAACCATCCATCTTTTGTAATATTCATAATAGTATCCATAATAGCTTCTATTCAATCATCTATATTATTACTCAAAACTCTTCTGCTAGTACTTGCGTAAGTAAGTTTTTATTTTTTAATTTTGAATAATAAATTGAATTTAATTATAATTTTTAATTTACAGTCAGTATGGCCATAAAGTATTAATTTATTTTCCTTTGAAGTTAACTCTTTTATGGATTACAGCATTTGGATTAGCTGTGTGTTTAATATTAACTTTAAGTTTACTGCTATATATACAAGTAAGAACTACATTACAATAAACAATATGAATAAAAATTTAGTATAAATTGATGTCAAACAATATTAGTGTATTAACTTCAAACTAAATATCAAAGATTTTTTTAACATTTTTATTTTATATTTCAGTTAAAGTATGTGTTCAAAAATTGCACTAATATTGAAGACTGGATAGTGGGAAAAGCAATATCCAGACGTGAACAAGATCCTAGTTTGCCACCATTTATTTATCCTTACAATTTAGGTGGCATAAACAATATTAAAGCGGTAAAATTTAATATTTAAAATTGGTATGGCATACAATATACAGTTATTCAAAGTTAAATATGTTACATGGTATTGAATTTTATGTTTAAATAATAATTTTTTATGTTAGTTTATTCTGTATTTTTGGCATGTACAAAGTAAATACTAAATTTATTGAAGAACAGTAAAAATGATTATTAGTTATTAAAATAAATTCTTATTATAAAAAATGCACCATCGTTATGAATTTATTAATTGGACATTTTTTTATTATTATTATTATTATTATTATTATTATTATTTTTCAGTAACATACATTTTATTAAATAAAATACTAGTTTTTTTTCTAAATTCATTTTTTTGCTGTTGTTTTCAGAAATATTGTTTATTTATAAAGATAACATAGAAAAACAGCAGATAATTTGAATAAATTTCTTCCACAGATCTAAATATTATGTGACATTAATTATTTAATTTTTTGATTCAAACAATTTGACCAATTCACTTTTATTATTAGTAGTATAGCAAGTTTTAAAATTACTTTGTGATTATTCATTTTCGAAATATAAATTAATAATTGATCTCTTATTGAACTTTGTATTTGATATTTAATAAAAAAAACTATTTCACGTAAATACACATTTTTGAAAAACTGTATAACTCATAAACAATGAGAAATTACTAATGAAATATATAATAATTATATATTTACTAACACTACTTAATTAAATTGTTACTGAAGTTATAATAATAACATTTTTTTAATAGTTTTTTTCCAAAGGAGATGGTATTCATTGGCCAGTACGGGAAGAGTGTGGTGAATATGATTTGACAGTAAGCAAATAATTATTTATACTTGTTATTTATTTTTTATGTTTTAAAATGAGTTAAGCGTTGAGTAATCATCTAGATAAATAAGTTTAAATTAAATTATATTTATATCACACCATATTTAATAAAATTTCTGAAAACGATTTGGTTCTTTATAACTTATAATGTATACCAAGGGTGCCCAATTTATTTTAGAATAATTTTATAATGAGAATAGTCTATTCTATCGCTCGTCATATTATAAAATGTTTATCTTATTTATTAAATTTTCATTCATAATTTGATTAATTTAAGATAGGTATAGTTAGAATATGATTAAATAAATCTTTTAGTTTTAATATTACTTTAAAAAATTTATTTTATTTAAAGAAACTTAGTATTTTTAAGACCTAAAAATTTGATTTTGTATGCATTGAATACCAATAAATTTTTTTTATTAATACAAAAATATTTTTATAATCAGAATTTTTGCTGATTTTTTTAAAATTATTGATAGTAATTGAAATAATTATATTAACCATTTATTAAATAATCCAATTTTAAAGATTGAGCAGTTAGAACAAAAACTAATCAAAGAATCATGGAAACAACCAATGAAAGTAATTAAAAAATATAATGGCAGTTGGTTTCCAATAGTATTTGGTCTATGTGTCTGTTGTCAAATACCATGGACTGATGAAACTCGAATGTCATTGAATGTTGGTGATGTTATTCAAGTTACTCGATTTCGAAAGTAAGATATTAAATCTAAAAGTAAAAACCTTATTGATAAATTTGCAATATTTTAGGTATTGGATGTATGGACATAAAAATCTTCCCAATGGTAATCGTCTACGAGGTTGGTTCCCAAGACCGTGTGTGGAAACACTATCAAGCATTTCAAAGAAAGACAAATAAAATTGTTTTCTAAACCGGAATTTATTTTTATTATTTTAAATTAATTAAGACCATTGTAGAAAATAATTGGTGGTATATAATTAATAACATTGGTTTTATTTAATAAACTATATAAACACTCTGGAATAAAATTGTATTTAAATTATTACTATTTTTTCAGGTTACATGGTATAACAAAGTTTTAAAAAAAAGTTAACCCAAGATTTTTTTTATTTATTAGCTAGTTATTCGACAAAACTTGTTGATTAAATTTTTAAACTTCAAAAGTGAAATTTTTAAATTGTATTAAAAGAAGTTCTATAAGAAACCATAGAAATAATGCAAAGGCTTAAAACTTTTATATCTGATTAAGTCAAGATTTATATAACATAAACTGAGGCATTATATATTCAATAGTCTTTCAATCATATAAAAGTAAACTATTAATAATTCAATTTTTAATGACTTGATAATATTTAAAAAATCCATCAAGACTATACTGTTTACTCATTGTTTTATAGATCATATACAACAATTATCAAAAAGTATTTAAGATTATTTAAGTTAATTTTTTCCTCATATATTTAAATATTATAATATAATATGTTACAAATAAATTCTCTTTTTGGGATTCTTTATTTTTTACAAAGTACTTTTCAATTTTAATTGTACTTTTTTCGATTATAAATGTTTAAAATTCTTAAAAATATGTTACTATTTTATCCTTGTATCTATCTTGATTAATGATTGGACTATGTTATAACTAAATATATGTAAATTTTATTATTAGAATATTTATTTCTTATTATACCCCCTTCCCTTATAGAAAAAAAACTAAATACTACTCCACTGATCAGTGATCATGCAGAACCACTAAACCTCTAAGTCTCTAAGTCATCTCCCATTCTAGATCTTAACCATGTTTTAACTCTAAAGCAATAAGCTAAAAGCATTATATTTGAATGAGTAAAATATGCAATGAAGGTTAAATGACTAATTTATATAATAAACTGTTTAACATTATTAATACAAATAAATTTATTATTTTGTTTTATTATTAAAGTTCAAGACATAATCCCTAGAAATATTTAATATATTTAATTATTTTAATTTTTGTCATAAATTACAGTTTTAACATAAAATTATCGCTAAAACGATTTTTAATAAATTGTTTACGCATTCATATATTTTTAGTTTTTAGACAATCCAAGGGGGGAGGGCGGTTTACTTATCGCCACCCCTCCTTGTAAAACCGCTACTGATATAGGCACATATTTAGTTGTTAGAGTACTTACTCTAAATTGTGAAAAAATGTAAGTATACAAGTGAAAATGAGAATTCATGTTTTATTACTTTCATAAATTTCTAGTTTCCTGTCGTAATAGTATGATGTTCATAAACCTTGAACAAGGATAAAATTGGTTTTCAGAATATATAGGTGTATAATTGCCGTATAGGCATGGAATTAAATAATTTCCGGATTTCATGATCCCGAAACACGCAAATTTGCGGGAATACACGTGCGAAGAAAAAATATAATAGTTTTTTGCTCGCAATTAAATCCGAACAATCAAATTGTGTACACCAATATAGGGCCGTGCCACACTAGAGCGGTTTGCTCGCATTCAGACCAGCTCAGTTGACCAGTCTTTTGTGATTCGGTACTGTTTTGTGTGCCATTTGATTGTACTTTTTTACATTTTTATTGCACATTTTAATTAGCATTTTTAATAGTATATTTGTTATTAAGTTTTTTTCGCAAAAGTGTTTACTTACTATGTAATTTACTAATTTGTCTATTGAATAAATAAGTTAAATTTGAATGTAAGTAACAACGAACAATTACATATTTTTATTACAAGTTATTTATTAGTATCATTATTAAATAATTCTGGAGCTCGTCTACAAGGCATAGATATTCGAGAATATTTTGCTGGATATTTTATGGGAGCAGGAGCAGTTCCTTTCCAATATCGATATATATAGTTTTTTTTTTGTATATATACTTAAATATATTTACTTTAAATATAAAATAAGTCGTTTGCACCAATATCAACATATTGTTTACATGTAGCAACCGGTTCGTACTTGTCTTTTATACATTTGTACCTATATTGTAGTCGTATTGCGCACACATTAAAATGTCTAAAATTCTAAACTTTAACTTCTAAATTTGTGTCAGCAATTCATAACATTTTCCTAAATTGATACTATACGTTTTATTTTAATTATATTAAAATTAGGTATTTTTATTTTTTTATTTAAAATATAATATTATTATTATAATTATTAATAAAAAAAGTCGCATAATTAACATAAAAATTAATAATGCCTACCATAACTCTCTTGTTCTTTGTTTGAAAATGTATTCCAATTTTTGAATACAGCACTGGCTATATTTATCCAGGCCTTTGTTTTGTAATGTTTGTTCATATAGTAATTGCTATTTATGTTCCATAGACTTTCTTCTTTTTCCAATTCATTTATTAGAACATCAATATCAATCATATTGATAAATTTCAATTGATTAATTTAAAAAAAAAAAATTGGTTTTGCTACGCCTCGTAACCGATGTAGTATGTCGTGTACCGTATAAAACCGTGTGTTATGGTTTCAAGCGTTATCGCGTTCAAAACGCAAAATCGCGACAGACAGCGGTGTCACGCGGTAATGCGCGTCAAAACCGCACTAGTCTGATGCATTTCATCTACATGTATGTGTTTTCGACGCGCGGTGTTTACGCGTCAAAACCGCTCTAGTGTGACGCGACCCTATGGGTCTTGATAGTCTTGATGGGGGTGGGTGGATAAAGTAGGCATAAATTGTTTTGTGAACACACGCTGCTGTTATATTTTAATATAAGTGAAAAAATAAAATACATTGTAATAACTAAGGAGTAATAGTTTATCATTTCACGTGTCGTATTCCATGTATATTTAGTAATACATACACACGCACACACACACACACATATATATATATATATTATGTAATATTCACGCGCGTGTGGTGCCGCATACTCGTGAATACGTAATTATTATACGAATCTCAGACTCTCGGAGTAAAAATAATTTAACCCTAAGATATTTATATATGACAATCATGTATTTGTAAACCTAATATCTATATATAGACTATATATATAAATATGAATGGATTATTAGTTAAATAATACATCTAGGGCAGTGGAAGTTCAAGCTTTTTTCCTTGAATCATACGTATTGTATACAATACCTTTTTTTTATAACTTCAATCACCTAAAATAAACTTTTAAAATTGATGTTCGGCATTCAAAATTCGAGTCAATAGTTTTTAATATTTTATAATATTTGTAATACCATTATAAGACTATTTATAATATTTTGGATTCAACAATATTGTATACAAAATATAAAATATCTGAAATTCATTGAATATTCCTAGTATCTATACACAAAATCAAAAGTAGTTATCAGAGCGCAAAATGCAGTATCAGATCAATTTCAACCTACCAAGGGTAGTCGACAAGGATGCATTTTATCATCTATTCTCTTTAATATCTATAGTGAAGCAGTATTAAGAGAGTCACTGCAGGAATGGAATGGTGGAGTAGTTATTGGAGGTAGAAAGATCAATAATTTGCAGGTCGCGGATGACTCTACGTTATGAACCAAGTGACTTGGTCCAAGTCTGAATTGGAGATGAGCCAATTAATAAAGCGTGTTGAAGAAGCAAGCAATAAGTATGGACTGACAATCAACAGCAGTAAAACAAAGGTTATGGTTATTGTTCGCGCGAGTCGGACCTTTTTGAATTCGACGCCGAGTTCGCGCCCAAAGTGCAATGACCGATTCGCCAGGAGCGCTGTGGGCGTCGAACTTTCTGAAACATTCATTGCCGGTGCCTCGAGACCCGAATCGAGATAAGCGAGATGCATTTTCCCAGCACTCCTACCATGGAATTTTAATTTCAAAGTAGGAGCCTTTTTTTGTGCTAGGTTTGTACTGATTTGTGCCCAATTTTCAGCGTTTGTGCAACAAACCCTGATTTTTTATGAATTTTTTAAAATGGGATGCAGCAGAAATGGCTGCACCCCCACCTCAGAATTTTTAAATTTTTAAAACGTTATTCGTTTGTGCTAGATTTGTGCTGATTTGTGCCCGATTTTCAGCGTTTGTGCAACAACCCCTGATTTTTTATGAATTTTTTAAAATGGGATGCAGCAGAAATGGCTGCACCCCCACCTCAGAATTTTTAAATTTTTAAAACGTTATTCGTTTGTGCTAGATTTGTGCTGATTTGTGCCCGATTTTCAGCGTTTGTGCAACAATCCCTGATTTTTTATGAATTTTTTAAAGTGGGGGTGCAGCAGAAATGGCGCACCCCCACCTCGGAACACTGATTTATAGTGAATTTTTAAAGTGGGGTTGCTGCAGAAACTTTATTAGTGAAAGTGCTGCATAAAAGGCTGCTTCTGCCTTCAGAGTCTTATAATTTTATAAAAAACATTCGTTTGTGTTAGTTTTATCAGTGTTTATCTTATAAACTCAAATTTACCTTCCTACTGTCCTATTTAAATTGATTTTTTTTTTTTTTTTGTATGGGTAATATGGTAGGTATATGGATTGATTTTTATTTGTGTTTTTACGAATGTTTATAATATTATTACCTACGTAATATTTATAAAAATTTTTTTACATATACTTCATGATTATTTTGTGTTTCAAACTGTTTATTATAACTATTTATACAGACAAAAATTTCCCAAGTGAAACTTTTACCAGAAATGGGTAAATTGATGGATGAAAGTTATTTTTATACCAAGATGTATTATTCTTCTTACATTTTACAATTAAATAAATACTAAATAACACAAATACATTATAACAACCGTATAAATACACTCTGTATTTTTTTTTAAATGTTAAATTGCTAATGTCATTAATATTATTAATTCAGCATATATATCATAAAATAATTTCATATTGTTTGTTTATTTAATTTTTTTATTGAAAAATTTTGTTGATTGTTTTAAATAGAAATTTTATACTTTTAATTAAAAATATAATCTAATATAGTACTTAGTTACTAGAAAAATTTTAATTAGTTAATTAATATAGATGACGAGAAACTTAATATAAAATATTTAAATTTATTTAAATTCATAGAAAATATAATAAAAAAGTAACCATTTTAATCACATTTATTACAATCTGTTTCTGCAGATAGACTTAACTTCTAAGCCTATAAATTGAGAAGGAAAATGTTTAAATAAATTCCAGATGTTTTGCATTATAATATAGATTATAGTTTATGGAAATAAATAAATAAATTAGATGCAAGAAAGGTAAAATATTTTTCAGAAGGTATTTATTATAGGTAAACATCGAGCTGAGTTGGAATGTGTGTTGATTTCTGTAGATTACCATCTGTTCAAACAAGAGGACTGACTGTACAAAGGTCAACTAACTTTAAAATAATATGCCTCTGATCCCCTATGGTCCTGGAATAATACTGTTTTATTCTTGATTAAATCTAAAAGAATGACTAAAATACACTATAACTATTTACATGATTATTTATCACTATGAAATCCCATGATTTTCTAAGTATTAAAAAAAATATAAAAATATTTAAAAATTTTATAGATATTTAAAAAAAAAAACTTACAAAAATCGAAAATTTAAATTGTCTATAAATAAGTCAAAATATGTCAAAATACTTTAGAAACTTAAGTATGTATAGATAATGCCAATATAAAGATTTGGTGAAAATTTCAAGTTGTTACGGTTTTTCGTTTTTGAGTTAGAGCAAATTTTAAAAACCGATATCATTTATCAGTTTAGAATATTATACATTATTTTATATTTTACATGTAATTTTATATCAATATTCCCTGTTCAAACGCTTATAAAAAAAAATTGTGCCTATGGATTTTAATAATTTTAGAATGACAATAATAACTACTTCTGTGGAATCTTCTATTAAATTTTCAAGTATTTTGTATTAGTCAATTTTTTTTATCACCGATTATATGTATAACCTACTTTATAAGCTGATTCTGCAAATTATTAGCATACTTATTTCATATTTGGGTATATATATTAAATATAATAATACAAATAAATACAGATATTTTTTCGCAAAATACCTACAGTGAAAAATAACTTGATTATCTCATAAAAACTATCACAGAATTTAAAACATCAAATGTAAAAACTAAAAATAATTTCTTCATTAAATTCTCATACTGAAAAATTCAAGAGACTAATCAAACAATTTTAAGATTTATTTAAAAGCTTCTCGTCTAATGGAAGATTACTGAAATCTATATTACAAATCGCAAGTATTGAGATACGAATATTGTCTATAAAATAATAAATTCATAAGTCAATATTATTTATTTGAACATAAAATTATCGAAGAGTTAATATCTTAATGGTCAGACTGGTAAGATCAAATATTATTATTTTATTTGATCTACATGAAAATGAAAATGACTTAGAAAATATTTAATATATTTCAAATTACGAACGAGAATATTGAAATTTTTAAATTTCCCTGTCTTGGAAAAATAAAATCAAGTATTCATAGTATTCTTAATGAACCACGGTTAATGAAAATTGGTCACAACATATGTATTCACTATTTTAAGAGTATAAAAAACTTGCAGAACTTGAAAAAATGGCCAACTATTTATTTTTCTTCAAACAAAACCATGCTGTTTGAGAAAGGATGACGGACACAAATTCTTCATTTACCTATTCTAAATTTAATACTATTCGTCAATCTTGAATATCAAACCATCTGTAGTTAGTGGTTTATTGCTTCGTAGTTAAAGTTCGATGATTCATACGTGAAGTAAAAAGGGAAAATGTTGGAGCTCTGCTTTAATCATAACTTAATGACTTTTGGTATTTATCTACAATTTATAAATTACGTTTGTCATGTTGTTACTGTACATAAACTGTAAAATTGAATTTGTATGGACTTTTTCATTACTTTCTTTTTCCATACCTCTTTACCTCTCTAGAGTCGTTTCAAAGTCACCCGGCTTATACATGAACAATTTTTTGAATTATTAACGTTGAAAGTTTCAACTTGAAACACACGCACATAAATATTATTATAACATTATTTTTATATATATATATGCTTATGGCGTTTAAACAAGAGGGTATATGCATGCCGGTACAAGGAACGGATTGGATTCTCGTGTCGTCCTACCCATAACTGTCGTTTTTTCCACCCGAATGTTAATCATTTATCATTTCACGTGTCGTATTCCATGTATATCTAGTAATAAACTACACACGCACACACACACACACACATATATATATATTATGTAATATACACGCGCGTGTGGTGCCGCATACTCGTGAATACGTAATTATTATACGAATCTCAGACTCCCGGAGTAAAAATAATTTAACTCTAAGATATTTATACATGACAATCATGTATTTGTAAATCTAATATCTATATATAGACTATATATATATAAATAGGAATGGATTATTAGTTAAATAATACATCTAGGGCAGTGGAAGTTCAAGCTTTTTTCTTTGGATCATACGTATTGTATACACTACCTTTCTTTTTTATAATTTTAATCACCTAAAATAAACTTTTAAAATTAATGTTCGACATTCAAATTTTGAGTCAATAGTTTTTAATATTTTATAATATTTGTAATACCATTATAAGACTATTTATAATATTTTGGATTCTTCTGACTTTTTTTAAATCTCTTATATTGTTTTGATATATTTATGTACTATGTAGTGCACGTTATGCTTTTAGGCTTTTATGTACTTTGTACTTACATTTACATAGTAAAAAAATAATTTATAAGTAATCAGATATGAAATAACCAATAGGTACTTAATATACAATAAAATAACTATAC
Source organism: Chaitophorus viminalis (assembly GCA_025469195.1). NCBI lineage: Eukaryota > Metazoa > Arthropoda > Insecta > Hemiptera > Aphididae > Chaitophorus > Chaitophorus viminalis. Next base: position 83,124 of record JAIPRK010000481.1, read on the forward strand.
GTACTATGGATGTATCTTATTTAAATAGTTAATCTGTTTTTTAACAATTGGTATTATATATGAGTTTTGCTCAGTAAAAAAACAAAAAACTTAAAAATACTGATTTAATATTTATGCTTTAATTAGAATCTTGATCTGAATTCTTAAGCAAGCGCGTATCTAGGTATCTCACTTGATTTACTAGTAAACGTACTGATGTATGTTGTATGTATTGACCTAATACGTGTTTTATGAGAGTTCACTGCGACTGAATTTCTGAGTGTATTATAATGCATAATACTATAATATAATATATATGCACATACCAATTAATTCACTTAACCGTATTTTATCCATGTTCAATGCAGTGTAAACATACATTGTATGCACATGGCTGTTATTATCAAGGATAATTGATCACGATAAAGAAGAACTAGGAGTTTTTATTCCTATCTTGTTTTCCACGGTTAGTGGTAATCAGAATAGATGTCGTGTTTAATTAGATATTATTAAGTGTAATAGAAGAAAAAAAATATATATCCCCTTTTTTCAATTATAAGCCAACTACAACTTACAAGCATAATCTCCAGCGCGAAGTTCTTGTTTGACATCGAATAATAACTGTATATATCCATATAGGTACTATAATACCGTAAGTGTATAGTTCGAAATATATAGGTGCTCATTTTATACATACATAAATATATAATGTATATTGTGCAGTAGCGGTGCGTGAATAAAATTTATGGGGAAACTTAATTTTTGTGTAAATAAATGAAAATCATTGTCCAATAATTCATCCAATGTACAATGTTTTGATTCCATTATTTGAATATTGGATCAAAAACGCTACAAGATCTTTAGTAGAAGATAACGCACTACACAAATATACGCAACGAATAACGTGTCGCCCGTTGGCACTTAGGCAGAGACTAGTCGTTTCACCCTCACGGACTCTGTACAGTAACCATTATCGATGCGATTACCCTCCCGGAACTTTTATTTACCTCCTGTCTATTAGAATTGAGACTGTCGTTCGACCATCTCATTCGTTTCACGACGGCGGGCGTAGTCCAACCTTATAGCTAAATCCAAAAATAGCTAAGAACGTATTTTCATCGAATCATACGTATTCACCCCACGATGGACCTAATATAATACACACACACACACACACACACATACATATTTATAGTAAATATAGTTGACAACAGTATATTATTTACACATATAGATTATACAAATACTTGAAAATAATTTAAAACAAATTAAACAAATTTTTTTTTCCAATGTTATAAATGTTATAATTATTGGGGGACGCCGTCTCAAAGTCTCCCATGACGCACCGCCACTGATATTGTGTTTTGCGATAATTGACTAATGACTAGCTTTCTCATTGTAAATGTTAACAAAATAAAATATTTGTAATTATACATTATGAACATCAATGTTGACATATTAATATATTGTTCTTAGGAGAAAAAGTTACGATTTTAGGGATGATTCGATTTCAAAATTCATTTTCGACTTTTTAGTTTTTATCGTAATAAAATTAAGGTTTTTAATTTGAAAGAAAACGGGTGGGCCTCGCTTTACTGTACAGTTGGGGGTGGAGTGTACCTCGTTTATAGGATAGGTCATTATTACAATGGATTTGTTAAATTTGAATACAATGATAGATATCATTGTATATGAATAACGATTCTGAACGGAATTAATATGTTTGTCTAAAATGTGAATATAATAATATAGTATTTTATATTTAAATTGAATTATAATGCAATTTCGTAAAAATTTAAATTTCAAACAGTCATAAAATTTTTTTTTTTAAGTTCGGTAGAAATTTTTTTATATATTTTTAAAGATTAGCTTATGGACAACCTAGTGTTAAAATTTTGAACCTTTAGTATAAACAGAAAAATTTTTATGAATTTTCAACTACAAAATAACTTACAAATTATCGCGATTTTACATATTTTATACAAATTTAAACTTTATAGGCCTATAAAAAAAATTAGAGTGAAACCATCTCCGATATTTTTTAGTTACAATTAGTATAATTTATAATTAATCCTTTAATACATTTTCAAGAGTTTTTGGTTAGCCAATTAAATTTTATAGATATGTTTAAAAAAAAAAAATTTACAAAAATCGAAAACTTAAATTGTCTATAAATAAGTCAAAATATGTCAAAATACTTTGAAAACTTAACCATGTATAGAGAACGCCAATATAAAGATTTGGTGAAAATTTCAAGTTGTTGCGGTTTTTGGTTTTTGAGTTAGAGCATTTTAAAAAAAATGTATTTTGTAAAAACGTGATTTTGCGTAAAATTTCCCGTTTTTACGTTATTTTTATATCGTTCTTTTTCGATTTTTTAAAAATGTATTGAAAAAGATGGATTTTTGACTTGCCCAGGTACCATCTACATTCACTTTTCTTTCAGAAAAGTTGCTGTTTAAGAAAATCGAAGCATTTTTACTACCAAAAAACGTGTCCTCAGGCACAAAAAACACACATCATTGTAAAACCAATAGATTCAATTACTCCGTTCAGAATCTAATATTTTTTTACTAAGTAAGTATCACATTTTTATTAAAGAGTTACAAACAATTTTTTCATCATGTTGATAGCCATAGCTTTATATGTCCAACTCTTAATACAGCTTAAATAGTTGTTATCTATATAGAGTATTATTATTTATTATTATTATAGTTTTAATTTAGTATGTTCTGGCATATTTTTCAGTTTTCTGTCACCTCAATATTTATAACATTATATTTTATTGTATTTTTATTAGTATACACTACGTATACACATTAATACATTATATTTTTGTTATGAACTATATGAGTAGGTACAAATACAATTTAATCTAACGTTTCTTATCTGAACTACTTTATGGAGTTTCAGTCTTTAAAATTTTAAAACTATTATTAATATTATATATTTATATTTTATAACAATAAAAACTATTTAGAACATATCAAAAGAATTTGATTATAAAATCATTACCTTAACTATACATTATTTAGTGATCAATTAAAATATTATTTCAACCTTAAACTATTTTAAATATAATTTGTATTAATTAATATTTAATACGTATACTATGATTTGTAGAAACACACTTAAAATCTTAATTTTCATAATAAATAATGATATCAAAATATAAAAAATAATTGAATTATTCCTGACGATTTTTTTGTAGATTTATAGTTACCATCAATATAAATAATAATTCTTAAACTTGTAGCCAATTACATAGCAATTTAATATTTCTTGGGTATGCATGCAATTTTTGTAGGTTACCAGGTTACTTCGACGAAGAAACCTTAACGCAATAAATGTTCAAATTATTAATTATTGCAATTTATTTTTTTATAGGCAAGCTAAAAATAAAGTTATGTAATATTATATTATAATATGATACTTCGTGTAATTAAAATATTGTCTACATTTGATTTAAAAACAATAAAGATGCAAATTTTCGTTATGAAATGAAACCTTTTAATCGTATTATTGTTTGAGTTACATTGTCACATTGAGCATGTTATTAGTATATTGGTAGCATTAAAATATATATTGTGTACTGAAAATTACTAGGTTGTCCTTGTTCTCGGGAGTGGTAGTGGACCCACCAATATCCTGTGAACAGTGTTCTTTTTATTATTATTTCTTTTTAATCTTTAATAATTGTCCTCGAAATTTTCAGTGGATAATTAGAGTTATAAATAAATAGAGTTATAGCCGTTATAGAATGTATAGAGTACAATGATTAGTATATTGTACTGAGGGTTATATATCAGACTATACCAATAAGTAATATGCCTGGAGATATATAATCACTTAAATTCTCTCCATAAAGATAAGTAGTATAAATTAATTTTAAGAGTATATGCACTGAATAGTATGTGATAGCAAACAAAGATAATCAGAACGCAATTAACTATGAAATATATTTATAACTAATCATTCTCTTATTAATATTTTATTAAAAACCGTGATATTAGATTTGTTAAATGCATTACACTCCTATTTTTCATCATAAAATACCGTTTCGATCTTTTATTTATACCTACGACCAAAGAAGTTATTTGTAATTTAGTTTAAGATATATGCCCATATTAATATAACAGTATTTGGTATGATATTTAATACCTTTTTTTTCTTTATTAATTTTATTGCGTCAATACACTAAGTATTTTTACAATGTCTTACAATTACAATTTATGATTTATGTTTATATGTTTACAATAATGTTTACAATAATATTTACAAAAATAAAAAATCTGAAGTGTCTTCTTTGGGTTCATATATATTCCTATGGTAGTTCAGTAGTTGTAATTTTAATCTTAGCTTGACGGATCTTCTCTCAATTTAATAATTAAAATTGCAGAATTGTGATATTTTTAATTTTTGAGTACCTATTTTACAAATTACATACAAAAATTAATTCCTTCTAAATATTTTGAAAACATTGCCTTAATTATGTCATTCAGAAATATTGTGATGTTTTTTTAAAAAAAATTGATAATATAAATAATAATTAAATAATTGTATAAATATTAATTTTCCTAACAAAAAATGATGTGAACAATTTTTTAAAATATTATTATGCATTAAACCGTTTAAAATATTTTAAAGTTACCTACTTTAAATTATTTTTGAATACATTTTTCGACAATATCTGCAATGATAATAATAACGGAAATAAATATCTGGAATATTTTTATGTAATTAATTACAAATATTATATATATTTTTTATAGTAATACTAGTAATAGGTACTATTGGTACTAAGATAAGATAATAGAAAGAAACTTAAAGGACTATAAAAAGCCGAAAAGGTGAATGACTTACACTGAATACTAAAAATGTTAGTGGGTATATAATTGTATAAGTGTGTTTATAATTTCATGTACGAGCGGTTATATATTTATCAAACAAAATAAATGGAATTGATGTTACCCGTAGTAACACTACTCAATAAAAATACAATTTAGAAATAACTTTAAACTTAAATAGTTATATCGTAAAATATTTTTAATTTTTTATAATTTATTTACTTACTCGTATATTTATATATATATATACGAGTTTGAGCTCAATTACATGAAATATTTTATACATAGGTAGCATTCAAAAATAGATTTAAATAATAAAATACTTAATTAAATGAAACAAAACAAAATATAAAAATATTAATGGTATGTAAATTCATAGATTAGCGGAAACATACTTTTTAAACAAATAAAACGAAATAGAACGAAATGGATCAATGTTATAATTATTTATAGTGTTCATGATTCGTATAACTGTATAAGTTAGTAATAATAATTAATAGTTTGAGTTTTGAAATAAAATAGGTTTGTTGATCGAGTGTGAACTAAGGGAACTTTGAACGATAGACGACTGAAGAAGTTAGGTCACTCAATAGAGCCATTTAATAACTTATAAATAAAACATAAATCAAGCTTAACTGCGTTGTTTCAGGAAAAAAAATATTTAGGTAAGTAAGTAAAGGATTTTAAGATGTATTATTCATTAATGGTACATAAATGATTATTTTAATAAACTGTAGTATCGATATACAGATATACAGTAGTGAATAAAGTCATAATTATATATTTTTAATCCCATAAAATACACGTGAACCAAATTGATAAAATGTATTCATATTTGTTTTTTTTAAATGTAAAATAAAAATTAAATATATCTAAAATGGATTAAAAGTAGCAAATTTTAAACCTAAGTATGTATCAAAATAAAATAATATATTTACATAATAATCAACTTGTTCGTAATTAGGTATAGGTAATTAAGTCTTATGGGTATTTTAGCCAACTAAATTAATCAGTTACAGATAGTGTTTCTACTAATATATTCCTACGATGGCGATACAATTTATTAGTTAAGTTATTAAGTTAATAATAACCCAATATAAGCGTATAAATTAGTTAATATTTACCCTTGCTGCAATTGAGGATATTATTATCATTACTTTACAAATGGATTAATCCACTAAAAATGACTCAAGGTTGTAATTGGTGTTATAAGTAGTTAATTTAGAAGTTCAACTATATAGTAGTATACAATATACTTATGAACTAATAAAATGTACATATAATTAGAATATAGACACATTATAATAATTAATAATACAATAAAAACATACACAAAACACAACGTATATATTATTATGTATAATAAGTATCCTCCACTCAACAATAAAAAATATGTTGGTACTTAGTGAATTTTATTTTGTTGTAATATTTTATTCAATAATTCGAGCAACAGTAGGTACATACTAGGTGCATTGATATTTGATGTTTATATATAATACCTATTTCCAAAATATAATCAACCCTTTAGAAAAATCAGCTCGACTAGAGCTGGAATAAAATTTGCCCCTTCCCTAAAGAAAACAACTGAAAGTGCACCATTGTGAATAATATATTTCTTTATATGTGCATATAAACGTGGTATCCTGCGCGCACACAACATATAAATATATAATATAAGTGCTGGTCGTGGGATAAATAGGATGACCCAGCGAAACTTTTATCGCCAAATCCAAAAAACGTGCAATAGGATTAATTTAAATTAATTTTAATAGTAGGTGAATATAAATACCTATACTTACTAAGTTTGGTATCTTGTCCACGGAAATCGATCGCGGACACTATTCCATTTGTGGTCATCCACGGGACGATGCAAATTTCTGCTGTGTGTTACTACGTACATTATGTGTTAAATTATATCCAATATATAAATACTTTGTATATATTCTTATGTGTAAACGTCGTTTAAACAAATAATTATATACGTAAATCACCGTAATTATCTGAGAAAAAGCAGTTGTATACTCGCATGTACAAATATATATCACACCACCACCACACATGTGTAGGACAGGTCAATTGATATCGTTTATGTGCTCACTTCTTATTTACCTATACAGGGCGGTCCAGTGGTATTTACTGCGGGTGGATGTAAATATATTTTAAACTTTGTATAAAATGTAGAGAGACTTATAATTAAGTATTTATAATTATATAGGCACCTATAGACTACAAGTAATGTTTAGTCATGCTCGTAATTTCAAATTATTTTAAAAAGTCAGTACATTCGGATCTTAAATACGTCGAAGATTGGAAATTTACTACTACTCGAATTTAGTACCTATTAGGTACAATAACGTACGATTTACCATCGCATTAACGTTAAAACATTGATTTTATTATGAAATATTATACATTAGAATATTATTATTGTACGTTATATTATATTTTATTATTAAATATAAAATAATAACAGGTTGCAAAATCAACGGTCTATAAATATACGTTACATAGTACATTTATTTGGGTCACCCTGTACATATACGACGACCGGCTTATTAAATTGTCTTGTGTAATCTATAGGTAAGAAGACTGGGGATAAAAGGATGTCTTTATATCCTGTACAGCATACGAGTTGTATAGGTCACTACATTTATGTATATATACATAATTATTTACATACACCTCCTCCGAAACGTCATTTTTTTCTTTTTGTAATTTTCTCTTGTTTTAGGCATTTGGTAGCGACGGAAGGGGCTGTTGCTGGTGCAACCGACCAAGACGAATATGTCTGTGCGCGGCGGCGACGGCGGCGACGGCGGCGGCGATCAAGCCTATATAAGAACGCGAGCACAGCGTGCGCCACGTCTCAGACTTCAGTGTGTTTCGTCAAGTCCGCACGAAACGACTTCACCGACGCCGAAACAGCTAAACACATAATAAATATACAAGTGGACGTAGTATCACCTGGAAAAACGTATATCTTTCGTTGTCGAAAAACTTCTCCTCTGTGTAATATCAACGACGGCCGAAAATGGTAAGCGGATTTTAGATGTTCCATATTATATAATATACATTTTTAAACAATCGTTATATACTCGTAGGAATACGAATGTCTGTTTTTTTAAATACGTTTTTTGATTATTATTTTTTTGTCTTTGAAATTTTCCCAAACGGACTTTTGCACCATCGTGTCATCTTCGTTGTTCCGGAACACAATCGACGACATTAGTCACGATTTTCTTCTTCGTTTTTTTTTTCTAACCACGCGCTTTCCATTTGGATAAATTGTCATTTCCCGGGAAGTCGGTCGTGTATATACATATAATATAGGTGTATAAAATAACGTTTTATACACCAAAACCGTCGCTAATCGATTCGACTACTGTTCGCCGTCTGCGATGAACTAAATATTTGTACACAATAATATAAACTCGCAGTCGCACATAGCACGCAGGTGCCTACCTTTATCTTCCGATTTTCACTTATTTTTTGATTCGTCGTGTTTCTGAAAATCTGATTTCATTGATGTTGAAAAGGTGGGCACGAGAAAGAACGAGAAGAAAACAATAAGTGCCCACATTTGTATACAACATTATTGCAGATTCTATATTTTCTCTGAGCCTGAAAGTATTGGTTGAACATTTTCTGTAAAAATATCGATTCCACGAAATTGAACGAGCCCCGGCATAGAATGCACGTATCTAGGTAGATAGGTACAGGCACATAGCCGAACGGTTGCTGTTGATGGTCGTGCCCCACATCATATCGACAGCTTATCGCATGGGTACACGTCCATGTGTAACAAATCGCTAATAATTTCGACGGACACAGTGAGCGCATACCATCACACCACGTTAAATGTGTTATCTATATGAGTATAAGAAAGGAGCCGTACAGGTATTCTACCTGTATATTATAGAAATATAGAGTATAATATGATATGTCGTGGGAACAAAAGTGACGGAAAGTATTTCGCGGTAAAAATACTGTTCTAGAAAATATTTTACTATGATAATATATAGGTACAGTTGGCTATTTAAATATGTCGCATTCTCGCGATTTGATTTAAAAACGTAAATTGGAAAACGGAAAACGTATTCGAAAAAATTTGATAACAATAATAGTGAAAGTATCTTTAATATTGAAATCAAAGAAATCCTATCAATTAGTAAAATATTACGTGTTTTTTTAGTTGTTCGTTTTACAATTTCGTAGTATAATTTTGATAAGTATCCATAAAAAGGTCTGTTGTCTATGATTATTGTAAAGAAACGTAGAAGCGAAGAATAGTACTTGGTATATTTACTTTTAACACGCCACACGCGATATTATATGTTTGGTTTAAATATTAAGCTATGAAATACTATGTTTGAATTGTACATTAATTTTATGTCTACATAATTTACAATTCCTTAATTTCAAATCCTAATTAATTAAATATATTAACGAAATTAAAATTAAATTTATAAATTTTGAAAATTATGAAATAAGACCGTTTTTAAATTATAGGTTTATTGATGCGTAACGTAATTATCGAGATAGTAATTATGTATTATTCTTAATTATTATATAATGAAGTTATTTTCAAAATAGGTCTCTTTTTTGTAAATATCAAAATCGATACTTTTATATTTAATATAGATGAGTTACGTAAATAGCTTTGGTTTTATATATTACGTCATACATTCTGAAAATGAAGTGTCATTAAGGATTGAAAATGTTAGTGTCTGATACCCATAGGAGGCGAGAATTATTGTTTGATGATAAGAATAATACGCAGGACTTATACAATTAGGTGATGCTTATTTCTTTGATGGAAACGAGTGTTGATCACTGCGCACTGCATAGTGAACGATAAAACTCTAGGTTTAATTATAAATTACAAACATTAAGGATCTAACAGGGTAGCTTAAACTATATTATTGTTTTATAAGATTTTATGTTTTTTAAATATAAGAAAAAGTTTAGTAGTATTCATAACACTTCCACAATTTTATTCGTTCACCTCAAACCCTTTTTCACAAAAATTGATTTGAATATTCTCAAAATTCTTGAAAAATTGTGATCAACTTATTTTAACTTAAGTTATAACTTGCAAGCATCTCTTATCACAATTTAAACTAAATAGTCGTTAAGTATCTTAAATATCTAATCATTGGCGTAGCCAGGATTATGTAATGGGAAGGTTTAAGTATGAATTAATCTATTATATAATTGTTTACAGTTTTTTTATATATTTTACTTAATGTTTCGGTATATTCTTATTGAGCCATTCAGGTTCAGTATATATGTATAACAATGAGTCCAACAATATTTTTATTTTAATTTACTACAAAATATTTAAAGTATCACATTTAGATTTAACTTCATTTAATATAGCTTCAAATTGATATCATAATAAATGATAATATTAATTAAAATAAACATTATTTTAGTTTTTGATAAGGTAAATAATATTTTCTACTTTATCTGTTATCATGCATTTCCTAATAGTATGACAAAAAATGTTTACACTATAGAATTAAGGAAGTAAACAATAATATAAATATTAAGTTATAACATATGAAAAATCAATGAGGGGGGTCAACACCCAACCTCCCTGGTCACTCCTCTACGCCACTGTATCTTATTCCACAATGAAATTTGACTTTGTATAAAAAAAATGCATGTTTATAGACTAGATATAAATTTTAAATATTTATTAGTCAGGAATATAGACTTTCATACTTTGTTCTACGTGCGCTTTTGTACTATGTAGTTTTATACCTTTTCTTTGTGAAACATATAATATGAAATTGTGGTATTTTGGAATGAATTCAGTTTAAAAAGAAAAACCTTGGTGTATAATCAAAATAATATTGGATTAGTGTAAACCCGCTTTGCGTGACACCTTAGTCATCAATTGTGGTTTCTAAATTGATGTAATCGCTATATGGTTTTTTGTTTCGGTTATGGGTGTAACGCTGTAATGGAATAAATTCACTTCGTACAATTCACTTATATATAGTTTCGATTACATTTCATGTATAGATGAAACCCATCTATAAAAATAATGAATAAACTTGTGTTAGATAATATGTTTTCATAGTTATTTCATACGCGAGTACCTATAGGTCTGAAAAAAATTCGTCTTACCTTACGTACACTGTACGTGAATATAATTTAAAGTTTAAACGAGTGTCTTAGTGATAAATTGATTTCGAAATTGTAAATTACTTAGATATCTTGATGTATTTTATACTTCGTGAATTTCAAAACTTCCCTGTTGTATTTTTAATGGCTTTTGTTGTAGGGTGCAGCCTTTAAGTAGACCAATGAAATTATACAGTATTATTTATTCAAAATTTATTTGTTACCAATTATACAATGGAAGCGAATCATCTATTCTATAGAATAAATAGAATCCATATAAAGTATGAAATATGCTTAAGGTTTGACGAATGACTTTTTTGATATCTTGTAAATGGTTCTCGATGAAAATAAAAGAAGTTTATTTTTCATGTATAGAATTGATGAACTGTTTTATCATTAGCCGATAATGTCTATAGCGCATTATCATAGAAAAGTGCTATTAATATTTGTCTATCATTTAAAGTACTTAGTGTATTGAGTGGCCTACTATATTTAATGTACTCGTACATTAAATAAGTAAATTTTGATAATATAATTTTTAATTTTTAATAATCAATAAGTAATTTTTAAGAAATTATTTTTCGGCAAATTATCAAACAATTTTCATGTTTATTATTGCCTCGTACTAACAAATATAAAAATATTTTAATTAATTAAAATAATCATATCAATTTATAGCATATTATTATGTTTTATATAATATATAGATATATAGTTACATGTTACATATTATACTTTATTATAAAGTCTACTTTGATGAAGCTAAATATTCAAATAGTACGATAAACCAAAGTAATAAAAAAAAAATCCTACAGCAGAATTCATAATAATATTTAATAGAACATGCGTGTCTATATCCAATAGAATTATTATTTATTTATATATAAGAGCGATCAAAAGTGATCGGATGGTTTTTATAAAATTTAAGCAGACAAAATTGATTTTATAATCTTTAAATATTATACTTAATACGTGAGTATTACACAGTGTATATGTATACAAAACGAAGATGAAATACGGAGTCATAAAAATCAAAATTACGTTTAGTCATCTTCAATAAGTTATATGAAAGCATAATGGGTGTGAATTTTTTTTTTCGGATTAAGTTATAAAAACATATTGAGTTTCAACTATAGTTTTAATACACATGATTATTATATATATTTATATATTATCTTGTGCGTACTTTGCTAGATTGAAAGTAAAATGGGTTTGGTTTAAAAACCTCCGTATATGCTGTATAAAGGAGTGTTGCAGAAAAGAAACAAACATATTTTATTTATGGGTACATAAATAATATATAACATAATATAATAATATATCTTAATGATGGCGGTAATGCTAGAGTTATATATGGATCAAACTGACAGCGTAATGTAAACAATGAAAGTAACATAGGTACTTAGTGCATAGTATACCTACTCAAAGGTATTTTTATTGTAATATTTACATTATGCTATTTTATATTATATTTTTTTATATAAATATTTAATTTATTCTCAAAGCAGAATACATTTTTCCAAAGCTTTAAAATTCTGAATCCGTTATGCATCGGTAAATAGTTAACATAATTTAATTGTTATCATATTAATTGCATATTTATATATCAATTAGTAATTATTCTACATGACTGTACAAAAACATTTTTATTATATTCTGTTCAAAAGTATATCACTATTTTAACTATAGTGTTCAAAAAAGATTTGTTTGAATAATTTTTAATTTGTACAAATAATTTGAATAAAGGAAATTCTAAATAATCCAAGCTAAAATGAAACTTATTTTTAATGAAGGTAATAAAGATATATCCAAAGAAAATTTGAAAAAATTTGGAGTTATGTATTATAATTGTACAATGAAATAAAATATAATAAGTTGATAGTTATGATGTAGTTATACTAAAAATTGGTTTGAAATTAGCTGAACTTGAAAGTTAAAGTAAAGACCTAGTGAGTTATTTCTGCACAATTTGTATGTTAATTAGAGGAAATGCTAAAATTTAACTGAATATAATTTTTAATGTGTAAACATCATAGTTATCGGTATTAAATTATTTTTATAAAAAAGTATATTATATATATACTTTAAACTATAATATTATAGTGTATGGGTTATTATATTTAAAAATATGGTTTATAATAGCAATATAAATTTAATAACTTTACGTCTGTTATGAGATGAAAAAAATTCATATTAGATACTAGCAATTGCTATATGCAAATTATTTTAAACTTCTAAATCTCACCAAAACAAATATAAAAAAATATGACGTATGTATGACGTATGATTAAAGAAAAATTTGGAATTTAAATTACTTAAATGTTTTAAACATATTTCAACATATGTATTTTAATATTATAATAAAAAACTAATGAAATTTATTTTGGTATTGTTTATTATTCGATTATTTCCAAATAATGACACTTTTTTACATGCCATGCTTGTAAGTACGAGTAATAATCCTTGTAGTGCGTTTTTAACGTTAGCACGACGTATTCATAGTAAATTATTTCTTACTGGTTCCTTCGATGTTGTTTTAAATGGTTTCCACTCTATACGGGTGTGCCTACATAAATTTACATCAACGACAATATGTAATTTATGGTCTCCCATAAACATCAAGCAGAATAAGGATATTGTTTTTGGGTATTATGTATTTTAAGGACGTACGGTTTGTAAAAACAGGGTTAATCTCAAAGTAATAATTAAAAATGTATTGATTAAATAATATTTATTAGATACAAGTCGATTAACATAATTGTAAAAATTAGTACACAGAAAGAAGACTATAATTGCATGGTGAATTGGATGATAAGCGACAAACAGTTGTTAACTGCATTTCGTTTATAATATAATATTATAACTAACCTTAATTCACGTATTAACAGTTTACAAACAAGAAATTAGTATTGCTGTAGTTAAAGGCTGGGAAAGTTGTTTAATATAGCGATTGAATGAGTCAAGAGCCTTTTTTTTTAATTTGATGTTTTTATCTAGCTATAAGTTATTATTTATAATGAATGCTACTTGTAAGTTATTATTACTTATCAATATGAGCATGCCCGAGGTAATTATTGAAAAAAAAAATCGTTTCACAAACGTATTAAACCTTTTTTTCTTTTACACATTAATTTACTATATATAATACACACACAAATAATGAAAAAATAAAATATAGATTTAATTAATTTTATTTATAAATCTGCCTCGTAAACAAGAGTATAGAATAAATAAATAAACTAAGGTATCACACCGAAGAAATCATCTTTTTATTTACGATTGATAAAATGTTAGGTTTGTTAGGTAAAATACTTTGTTGAAAATTATAGAATATTATGAAAGAAACAAAATTTAAAAACAATAGCTGATAAACTACGCTATAGTCATTGTAATCTAACGTTGTAGACATAAAATTAACATACCTATATTTTTTTTTTTATCGCTTCCGTCGATTTGAGCGAATTCGGTGTACTTAAGTATAATGATACATTTTTGACGGTGTCCCAGCAGGGCACGTGGGAGTCGCTTAACTAAACCGAATACATCGTACATAATATACCGTCATTGTATTCTAACACTTAATATACATATTATCCAGCAACTCGGACATATTATAGGATTTATTCAACGCGTCCGTCGCGTCGCCTTCATCATCATTATAATAGATCAAGAGCTCGACAGTAAATGATCTCATCGGGGGCGGTCTTGTGTCAGTCGTATAACGATAACACGCATTACCGTAGTTATCGTAATTGTAACGCGACGAAAACACAATAATAATAATAATATTATACGTTATTACTGATTATCATAGTAATATTGTCGCGTCTACTGTCGTGCAATCTTGTGTTTTCACTCAAGTACGTCGTCCAATTATTCGCCTAACCCAACGTCGTCTTCGTCCGGTGCGTGAGCGCGCGCGCTCGCGTCTATCCGACGAAAACCCATTGCAGTAATAACGATAATTGTTTCCATTAGCGATTTCTGCCATCGTTTCGGTTTTTTTCCTTCCATTATTGTTATTATTATTTTTTTTTCCTTTTTATTATTATTTTTTTTTATCGTATTCGACGTACCTAATTTTGCTGACACAGCCGCCGCCACTCCCGTCCGGTCGACGACGACGATTAATATCTGTATATATTTGTACACAGGTATATACGGCTAATATTAAATAACGGAGGCTGTTTCCTGTGTCCTGGCGGCAATTCACATTGTTTCCAAACCTCCTTTAAAAATTGACGTCAGCCGGATTAAAGTCCTCCGTCGCGCCGTCACCGCCTAGATTGTCGTCTAGAAGCGTTTTCGGATCGCTAGCCCCACGATCCGACGCCAATGTAATACATACATTATATGTATGTATACATTGAATCCGACGATACGGTTCAACGCCTTGTCGCCGTCATCATCAAGTGTAAAAAAAATAAAATAAAATTACCATCCAAGTAGAAAATATAACGAAGAGAAATATAAGTAAAAACAATAAGTTATTTCGATTCATTGTTTTTTTATTTCTTTCGCACTTTAGTAGAAGCGTAGTAACCGAGACAGCAGATCTAGCCCACTTATATCAAAATAGCAGTGACGCGCGGCGGCGCCATTGTAGGAAGTGATCGGTGGCTTTGTTTAATTATTTTCCAATTTATTGAATTCACGGATGAATTGCGCACTATATTCCTTTTTCCATATTTGCCAGCGTTTTTCGTTGACTGACGTTTGTTTTGTTATATAACATCAACATACTAGGATGAAATTTGTAAACTCATATATATGGTGTAACTTTTATCTATTAATAATTGTATTCGTATTCCATAAAATATAGTTTGTAACTTTTATAAGTTATTACTTATTAGTAGAATTAATATGTAAGTACTCGTATGTTATAAAGTAGGTTTCTTTACCGATAATATCGTAAATTTGATTCTGAAATTTAGATTTCACATTTTACCACGTATTAACCATAAATTAGAGTTTGAACTTTGAAGACACAGCTATTTCATATTAAGTATTAAGTAATGAGAATAAATATAGCGGAGTGCATCAACAAAAGTAAAAAACATTATAATCGTCTGAGTCCTCCTAAACAAAGACATACCAAAAATGTTTAAGAGTGTTTATAATATATACGACTTTGTAGCATTTATGTAGGTACTACTTAATGTCTTGCGAATAATTATGCAGGTATCCACATTCCATATTTCAGGAATGATGGCAATATAGTAATACTCTATCTTGGTCTAAAATACAGAAGTTTAAAATAAATTAACAAATATATTTATTTCTTATTTTGTATAAGGTCTTTCATTGTGACTAAAATACTAAATACATACAAATTATAGTGTATATACTTATATTATATGTATATATTACTGATGCACGTGTCAAATCAATTAGAAACTCTGTGATTTATTGTAAGAATTAACTATAATAAAGCGTAATGTTATAAAATGTCAAGAGTCGTCGAAACAAAAGAGATACAACTATGGCGAGGGCGGGGTAGTATTTTTCTGTCAACTATGAATACCAATCAAACTATTTTTTTTTATATTCGTCTCGCTATAATTTTACAATTAGTAATCATGACTATTCTTTTTTTTTTCGATTTTTAGCGTGAATGTATATCCGTACATATTGGTCAAGCTGGTGTGCAGATCGGCAATGCGTGTTGGGAGCTGTACTGCTTGGAGCATGGCATTCAGCCCGACGGACAGATGCCGTCGGACAAAACTATTGGCGGTGGTGATGATAGCTTCAACACTTTTTTCAGCGAGACCGGAGCCGGAAAACATGTCCCGAGAGCCGTATTCGTTGACTTGGAGCCAACAGTTGTCGGTAAATTAATATTATGATAAGGCTTCAAAAGCATCACCTCCAAAATTATAAGAAAAATTGGTTTATAATATTGGGTATCTCCATAAAAGTAAATTGATGAAAGCCCTTCGACAAGTTCCGAACATTTTCCTTCCATAATTCCATGGTACATCACAGTAGCATATTTAGAATTTTTTCATGCAGAAAGTCTTGATAGTTTTCCCAACAAATTCAGGGGGCTTGTTCCCCTCCCTTGGCCTTAGTATTACACCATAATAAGAAACATTTATAATACAAATCTTTATAATTTTAAAAAAAAACACGTATAAACTTACAAATTTTCCAAAAATAAACAGCAAATTAAGTCATAAAGAGGCAAAGAGCCAATACCTAGTTAGGCATAAAAATATTCACAATATTCAAAGTACGAATACTAATAAAGTGGCAAACCCAAATTATTGAATTTTTTTTTAATTTGTCTATTATTTTGGGTGGGCTCGATAACTGTGGCTTTACCTCCCCCCCTCTTCGGCCGTATTTTTAATTTTATTAAATTGGTCCCTGTAAAGTAATAAAAAACGTGTTATCTAAATACCTAATTGGTATAAATTTATAAATTATCTTACCTAATTTATATTATTATAATTTGTAAAATATAAATATTACATGTACCATTTAAAAAAATTAGCGATTCAGTTTTGGCTTAAGATTTCTGGATCTGCGATTGGGTATGTGTATATATAGTCATAGACGCCACTAAAGTCGTGTGGTCACTCATCCCACTACTAGCAGCGCCGGACTGTGATTAACCGCAACACTGAGAGTGATTGCGGTCTGCTGCAAACCGTTCCGTCGTACCCTGCCACACTTTTAGAGTTTACATCGTGAATCGAGTATAATTATTTCCATCAAAATTGGTTCAGTTTTATCGCTATTCTAAATTCTGAGATTGTTTTCTCGGATTAACAGCTCAAAATAAACGATAATATTCTAGAAGAATTTTATAACCATCCCCTTTCCGATTTCCAACTTGGAACTATGTTAACTATGTATAATAACAATCATAAATACAACTTTTTTTTTTTGCGACTAGTTGAAAAAATGTATTTATTTTATTTTCATCCAACATATATTAGATGAGTATCAATATGGTCAATAAAAGGGGAGGATTTCTCGAACTCTATGGACCCCTACACTTCCCGCAAATACGCCACTGGTACATATAGGTATCCTTTCAGGACAATTCTCACTGCAAATAATCTTAAAGATTGAATATGTATAACGAATAAATAAAATAGAAATGCTCTATTGCATGCTACTATAATATTATCATCTATTTAGTTAATAACATTGCGTATGTATTTCCAATATTATAATTTTTTCGTGCGAATTTTATAAAAACTAACAATCCCCATAACTTGGAGGGGGGTCATACGTTGGGCGGTTTTTGTCTTACGGATACACGTAACTTGCTGCAGCGGTTGATTATTTTTTGTTTTATTTATTATTTTTTTTTTAGAAGAGGAATAATATTATCATATAATATAAATATATACTCTCATACATCCAGAACGTATACCTATACATTTGATGTGTTATTATTGTTTTGTCGCAGACGAAGTGCGTACCGGCACTTACAGACAACTGTTCCATCCCGAACAGCTGATCACCGGCAAAGAGGACGCGGCCAACAACTACGCCCGCGGCCACTACACCATCGGCAAGGAGATCGTGGACATCGTGCTGGACCGGATCCGGAAGCTGTCGGACCAGTGCACCGGTCTGCAGGGTTTCCTGGTGTTCCACTCGTTCGGCGGCGGCACCGGTTCCGGGTTCACGTCGTTGCTCATGGAACGGCTGAGCGTGGACTACGGGAAGAAGAGCAAGCTGGAGTTCTCCATTTACCCGGCGCCGCAGGTGTCCACGGCCGTGGTCGAGCCGTACAACTCCATACTGACCACGCACACCACGCTCGAGCACTCGGACTGTTCGTTCATGGTGGACAACGAGGCCATCTACGACATATGCCGCCGGAACCTGGACATCGAGAGGCCTACGTACACCAACCTGAACCGGTTGATCGGTCAGATCGTGTCGTCCATTACAGCATCATTGAGATTCGACGGCGCGTTGAACGTCGACTTGACCGAATTCCAAGTAAAATAATACGACAGTTTTTAATTATATCAACACGTTTCTTTTTTTTTCCAACTACCATATTTTATTTCTTTCGGTATAAGCGAATGTCGAATGATACACCGGAAGCAACCCCGAGGAATTGTCTATAAGTGAGAACAACACTTTTCAAAATTTCTCATTGGGGGTGTTTTAAGTGTCTAGAAATCCACTTGTAACAAATGTATGGCTATTTAATTCGATGACTATTGGAAAAAAATGTTCTATTTTTTAAATGTACTATAATTTTCAACGGAAAATCTCAATTATTATTATACACATGGAGTCATAATTTATAAAACAGTTTACCCAAAGGCAATTTACTATTAAATTTTGTAATTTAAAATTTGTTATACATACGAGTATATAAGTACTTAAATGTGTAATAACTTTGTGATATTGTAAAAAGATAATATGAGTTTTCTATCAAAAGTCACACACTACCGTGGTGTATTCGGAAATATAAATTACGGTTGGCAGGTTTTAATAAGAAAAATGATAAATATAAAATAGGACATTAAATGGACATTTAAAATTTTATAATCATCAAAAAAATTGAGGGAAATACTGTATCTATGTCTAACAGGCTGTGTGCACCACTGGTACACGCACCACCATGGGTTTTAAATTTATATTTTTATGCGATTTTAATTCCATATATGCATATGAATATAAGCATATATTGTTGGTCTGTTTTATGGTTATCCATTAGTCATTAGTCATTACTGATTCATAAATTTGTTTATTATTGCGACAAGTCTTCCGGTCTAAACAATAAAGACAATCAGATTTTAAGCGAAAATATTCGTCTCTAAAGCCTCGTCACGCGTGTCCGGGACATCGGCTTCCTAAATATGCCTTTAAATGTTGATATGGGCAATGGCCGTATATAGGTTCCCTCGCTGAATCCGTGGTGACGGCGGATAAGTAGATACTCTCATCTCGTATTCTCGTGCACTATTTTTCGTTTTAATGAGTACCGGGGCCCTCAAATAAGACACTAATCATTGTATTCGTACATGTATTCTTATATATCTTACGTGTAAAGTAATTACAATTAGTTTCATAATGATGTGTTCATTTCATATACTTCTTCCGAGTCACGCACGGTTCATACATAAAATTGAGTAGTATATTATAACTTATACGCTTTATACATGCGTGCGTTAATTGCCTGCTAAACATACATTACGCTGTTTGACTGTGTTCTTCCTTCTCGGCTCGATCGATTATAACGTTTTCTTCGGAACATACCCATATTGTATATAAAAAGTACGCTGTAGTGTGTGCGCGTGTGCGTGTGGGTGTGCGTATCTGATACATAAGACTATACACAATATTTGCGGGTTATTGCACTGTTATTTTGCGGATCCAATCATAAGTGAATATTTTTTTTATTTATCGGTTAACATGCATAGATCTAGGTTACCAGTCGTAGTACTCTCAAATTTCATTCCGAAGCCTAATCCAATACATTCCAAACCGTCTAATCTAAAAATAATTGTCTCTATAGTCTATACCCACACGTGCTGTATCAATAGATTTGCTTGTCTATTTATTGTGTGTGTGTGTGTGTGTAATGTATATATGACTATGTATGAGCATATAATATGAGCTATTACAATTAATTTCTTACGATGTCTTTCTTTTATGGTACGACACGTGCCGTGCTTCCACTCGCAAAAAATAACTATAGGTTATGTCGTTATGCAGTTACCGCACGGTACTTGGCTAGGTATATAATGTTATGTATAATATGTATAATATGAGATAAATACATCTGTGGATTGCAGACGAATCTGGTGCCGTATCCGAGGATCCATTTCCCGTTGGCCACTTACGCGCCGGTGATATCGGCCGAGAAGGCTTACCACGAGCAGATGACCGTGGCCGAGATCACGAACGCTTGCTTCGAGCCGGCCAACCAGATGGTGAAGTGCGACCCGCGGCACGGCAAGTACATGGCGTGCTGCATGCTGTACAGGGGCGACGTGGTGCCGAAGGACGTGAACGCGGCCATCGCCACCATCAAGACCAAGCGAACCATACAGTTCGTGGACTGGTGCCCGACCGGGTTCAAAGTGGGCATCAACTATCAGCCGCCCACCGTGGTGCCGGGCGGCGACCTGGCCAAGGTGCAGCGGGCCGTGTGCATGCTGTCCAACACGACGGCCATCGCGGAGGCGTGGGCCCGGCTCGACCACAAGTTCGATCTGATGTACGCGAAACGGGCGTTCGTCCACTGGTACGTGGGCGAGGGCATGGAGGAGGGCGAGTTCAGCGAGGCGCGCGAGGATCTGGCCGCGCTCGAAAAGGACTACGAAGAGGTGGCCACCGACTCGGCGGACGGCGACGAGGGAGACGAGTACTAACCACCACCACCACCACCACCACCACCACCACCAGAGTCATTTCAACGCCGCGGTGACCACGACGGTAACCATGGTGGTAACGACCCGGTCACCGATGATCTCGTCGGATACAGACGTTTTCGACCTCGCGTTTCGTTCGTACGATGACCAACAACAACAACAACAGCAGCAGCAACAACAACAACAACAACAACACTAACAGAGTGTACAGAGTGTTCAGTTAGTAGTCGCAAGTTTCTCATCAGTATCTTTATATTATAATATGTATGTATACGAATTAAACTCTCTGTATATTATACGCACAAGACCTGCGCACTTATATTCTCTCTACAACCGCCTCGCCAACGGTTTCGTCGTTGAAATGACTCTATACGTATAGTCTACATTTCGACCATGAATGTTTCCTTTTTTTTATCGAAAATCAAATATATATATATATAATGATATATGATCCTCTAATCCAACCGCTCCCACTATCCGTATCTAATACTTAAATATACATAAGCGCCCGTATCGACGTATTATGTTAACTAACACTGCAGTAGTAGTACTTTTTCCGAATTATTATTATTATTATTATTATTTTTAATCGAATTAATGTTTTTTTTTTTTTTAATCTATAATCTATATTATTGCGAAATAAATTAACCTAGGTTTAAAAATATACATAATTTACTTATAATTATGTAATGTATTATATATTACGAACCAAGTAATCTTATAATTTGTAATTCACTTTTATGCATAAGAATTAAAACGACTTACATGGGTCAAAAAAATAAAAATAATAATAATAAAATAAAGAAATAACCCCGTATAGATAATATACATACATTACACAGAACTTTATATAAATAATAGACAGGTCGTTGACTCGGCGAAAAAAATTGCACCGTACCTATATCTTTCTTTTGTTTTATGTTTTAGTCGGCTCCTACAACTATAAACCATAATACTTATCCAATTAATTTTAATTATTTTGTTTAGATTATATATTCTTTCTAGCGCAATTGATTACTTTTTCAATTAAAAATAATAAAAAACACATATACACCTGTATATGTGTGTATATGTGTACTTAATAAAAAAATAATTACTCTTAGAAGTATATATAAATATATACGTATATGCGTATATGCGTATATACGTATATGTTACATGTACGTACAATATTACAATACCGTTAAGTGTCTATTGGATTTTATGGCTTACCTACACTATACATATCCATCGTATTTAATATATTCGTACGATATATTTTATTTAGATCAGTTTCCACAAGATTAAAATAGTGAATTTCGTTGTTTCCAATTCCCAATCTGACACGGACGCAACATAGGTAATACGTATTGTTACGTGAATTATAATAATTATACCTATAGTTACATAAAACCAAAATTATGGTCTTAAAACACATTCGCTAATCGGACAATAATTATTTATAAATACCTTATTATTTATAATTATTATAGATATAAATATTAGTATATTATTATGTATCGGTATACCAATAGTATAAAATAATATACGCAAATATGTTCGTGCGGTATCCTAATTAGTTATTTGAGTATCTAATAGGTATATTAGTATATTACCGTATGGAATCGAATTGTTAATTAAATCTCATTATTTTATATGGATTACATTCCGTATAGCTTATTATATTATAGTGTTTATAATTACAATACAATAATGTACCAGTTAGGGCGATTAAGGTTCCAGCTCGCGTATACAGTGGAAATTGTATTTGTAAAAGGTTTTTTTTTTGTCTGTCTTCTTTTATAATATTTTTAAGTATATAAATGTATAAATGCACAACTGATAATCACACGCGAAGAACTATAAAAAACACACGACATATTATAATTTTAAACGATATTTTTATAATCTTAATTATTAATTATTAGGTACCTGATATGTTTGGTAACGTAACATAATACATGCACTAATCACGACCAATTTAAAACACTATGTTCTATTCATTTATGTATTTAAGGAAAATTCACAATTTATTGGGAAAACGAAAACATGTATCTACAAGGAAATTAACATAAAACTGTCGACTAATTTTTTGTTATAGAGATTGTGATTTTATATAAATGCAATAAATAATATTTTTTTTATGATTCAAACACGTATTATTATAATAATTATTTTAATTACTTGCTACAAATGAACAACAAACGTATGTTTTTTTAAGTACATATTTCCCAACCAACACGAAATTACACTTATAATATAAATATCATATTCGTCCGAATAGAATAGAATAAACTCATATTCTCAGTTGGCATCATTTTTTAGTTGTACTTATACCACACAAATATAGCGTCAATGTAAATAGGTACATGGTTAAATATGATAATACTATAACTATAGGTACCAGAGGTACCTACTTAAATGAGCTACCTACTTTTAAATATTTACTATTTTATATATTTATTTATTCCAAATTTCCAAATATTCTCTGAATGTTCTATCAGTATGCAATATACCTATAAGCTATCAAAAGTTTCAACCAAATATTCATAGTAGATATTAGTGTATTACAGCTTTTATTAAAAATTATTGAATGTTGGCCATAGTTTTGTCAGTTTTGGTCGTAGAACGCTCAAATCAAGCACATTAGATATTTAGAACAGCATTTGCCAATTTAGATGGAATGGCGCCATTGATTTGGAAATGTTATTAATTTAAAAAGAAAATATAGGACAAAAACTAATTTGAATCCATTCAGAACACCTCTCTTCTCAGAATTCCATACCTTGGACGTGGACCCAAAATATGTTCTTTTGAAAAGCCAAAACTCTTTTGCTGCATGTATAGCGGTGAGCCGCTATTGCTTTTTTTACTGCCAGCAAAGAAATCAATAACTTCGCCAACTTCAACTACTTACCATTCTGTGTCTATGAATATTAACATTATTTAAGCTGGACAATAAATTTGCATTATGGCATCAAAAAACATCTTGGGGGGGGACTGAAGGTACGCCATTGTTTTTGTTTAGCCATCGGTTTATTATTTTGTTTACGTTTTATGAAATATTTCTATGAATATGCAAAAGTTAATTTTGACTTAGTTCACTCCTTATCCAAGTTTTCAATCTAATAAGCAGTGGTGTTTCCAGAGGGTATACTACATATACACCGTATGCTTTCAACGTTATTTTGAAAATTCTCAAGCAGATGATGAAATATTATAAATTATAATACAACAATTGATTTAATACGATTGTTTACAATTTTGGGCTATTTTTGTAATGAATATTATTTTATCCTTTCATAGTACAATCAATTTATTATTATTTAAATTTTTTGTTGATATTTACACCCACACATCCAATCCTTTCAATGCCATCACCGTAATAATCATAAAAAATATTTTATCGATAGGTTCGTTGACGTAGTATAGTCATTGATTAAACATATGTATGTAAACGTATGTTTAATCAATGGGGTACAGTATACTCTCCAAAAAATTGATGGGAACATTACTGCTAATAAGCAAACAAAATAAAGAAAAAGTATACCTTAAAATTAAAGCCAACCTATCTACCATTTAATATTTTGAAAAACTGTTATTAAATTTATTATCAAGGGCAGTTGTAATACATTAATTAATTTTATTAATACCATGTTTTAGCATGCAAATACATCTAAATAATAAATACAAGAGATAGCTAGGTAACGTTTTTCATTATTGTAGGTACTTATAATTGTAATAATTATTTATTTATTTATTTATTTATTTATTTTATGAATAAAC
The DNA here is from genome assembly GCA_025469195.1 of Chaitophorus viminalis. Classification (NCBI taxonomy): domain Eukaryota; kingdom Metazoa; phylum Arthropoda; class Insecta; order Hemiptera; family Aphididae; genus Chaitophorus; species Chaitophorus viminalis. The sequence goes on from JAIPRK010000481.1 coordinate 108,205, forward strand.
GTTTAACGGCTTTTACAATGGTAGTAGGTACAAATGACATAATTAGATAATTTTATATATAAACAAAAACTGGTGAAAATTGTATTAAGGCCAAAGATCAAAATTATTATTATTTAAAGAGCGCATAGATCTGATTAAAGAATCATTCATTAAAAAATTGGACCTTAAAACAGGAATGAGGAATGGCTCTTGGGATCTAGTGTGAACACTTGGTATACATATACTTACTTAGGCGTTCAAGAAGATGGGATGAGTCAACCTTCCCATGAAGTAGATTGAAAACAAAAAGTCGGTCTATCTTTTCCCTCCTACTCTCTAGTAACCTGAGGTTTAGAATTCTCATGACTGGTGAGTAATCATGCTGAGGGTGGTTATTTTTTAGTAAAAAACGAAGAAAACGAGATTGAACCCGTTTGACGAGTTTTTTTTCGACTTGAAGAGATGGGTTCCAAACTATCTAATATCGATCTAACGAGGGTACAGTATAGTGCCAAGTTGAAATAAGTAGTATGCCGTCGGATAAATCCTAATTCCTTAATGCCTTACAAGAGATATAATCAATATGGGATCTAAAAGATAGAGATGGTGAATATATAAAACCTAGGTCTTTAGTTTCTATGACCTACTTGAGAAGAGTGTCATTTAGAAAACAATTGTACTCTATAGACATTTTAGATCTGTAGAAGGACATTACTTTACATTTATTTACATTAAGAGTTAAGCTGACCGTTTTACACCAGAATAAAAAACTATTTAAAGACGAATGAAGGACGTCACAGTCATTGGTCGAATAAACTCGTGTAAAGAGCTTAGCGTCATTAGCAAAAAGTAAGATGCCACACGAGGTAAAGCTTAGAAAAACTGTATTTATAAAATTATTGAATAATAAAGGAGATAGGTGGCCGTCTTGGGGTACGCCAGATGTTACCTTGAATGATCAGAAATCTTAGTTAAAACTTTTGAAAAAATTGCATTTAGTTTTTAAAATTAATTATTTATGAAAGTTATGTAAAATAAATTATAATTATTTTTTTGTGAAAAAAGTATTCTAATGGTTTATCGATTACAGATTTAAATTAAACAGATATTTCATCATCACAATTATAATAAATAAATGAATAAAATAGTAAATTAAAATTACACATATATTTTAACTAAATTATTACAACTTACAAATAACAATCACACAAGAAAAATAAATAGACAATACATTTTTTTTAAAAAAATCAGGTATATAAAATTTTGAAATACTTAAATAAAACCAGTAAATTGTTTTATATAGAAATAATGAATAATTCAATTGTTTATAGTAACATTATCATATTAAAAATGAGAAAATCAAACATTAATAACTAATCACTAATAATAATAAAATAAAATATATTTATCAAAAAACAAAAAACAATAAACAAAATAAAGAAAAGAAAATGACAAAAAGATTTAATATTTCTAATATAGCTATTGGTTAAGACAGAAAAAACAAACACATAAAACAAGTTGTTTTTAATAATACTGATTCCAATATTTTTTCATTAAATGATTAAAATAATATTTAAAAAAAACTTGTCTTGTAAGAAAATGGGTATTTCTATTCAAGAGAATAATATATTCTTAAATCTAAATACATATTAGAGGAATAGTTAATCTATGATAATTTATGTTTTGGAATTAATAACAATATTATGTAAAAATAATATGTGCATGTAATCATACATGTATATTATTGTAATTTGAACACTTCTATAAAAAACAAAATATATATATATATATATTTATATATTTTGAATTGTGGTTAGAACCACTTTTAGTTAACTTAAACCTTTTATTGATTTATCAATCAATAGGGACTAACATAATATTTATCTTAAATTAACCAAGATATGAATTTTTGTTTTGGGTATATTATAAAATATATTAAATGTTAGTATTTTCAATTCAAGTTTAAATTTAATAATAATGACATTGATAAAATAAAAAACTTAAAACTTAAACATAATTTTTTTGATGGAAAAACATTTTTAATTTAAATATATAAAATAAAAAAACAAAGAATATAAAATTCAAATAAATAAATAATATAGAAAGAAAATGTAAAGCATAAGAAGATTTCAAAAAGTTATTAATAAATCATTAAAATTAGGTATAAAAGGTATTTCTAAAATGTTCTGAATATATTTTATACATATAATATTTTTTATATATTTTGTTATAATTTCAAAAAAAAAAAAAATGTTTTTTGTTTAATTTCAATAGTAATAATGGATTTATTTTGTATAGAAATATATTATGTTTCCTCTGAAAAGTAATGTCCCTTATGATGATATGAGTTTTGATAAAAATATTATATATGATTATCTTGTTGAGAAATTGTCATCAATCCATTTGCAACAATTGCTGCAGATACAGCTTGGTTAAATACATCTTCGCAATCTATGTCTGGAAGTTTACTTAAAGGTGGGGACATGATCTGAAATTAAGAATAAGAAGAGTGAGTTAAATTAAAAATTAACTAAGAAAAAACCTTACTCTTATGTTTTGCAATTGTGGTTGATGAAAATTATGACTCTGTAGGCCGTGCTGTTCTATGGCCACTTGTACAGCAGTATCTTCTAGCACATACTCACTATCGGGTTTACGTTGAAATTCAAGCCATAAATCTTTAACCCTGTTGGCCTGATCAACTAGATGGCTTAAAACAGTTGATTGATGAGAGGCTTCTTCCATCCCAACATTTAAATGATTGTCAAGTAGGCAAAGGCTGTGCATGTGATGCTCCCAGCGCTCTTGTCGTCGATGAGCTGCTGCAGCACGAGATAAGTCATCAGTCGTCATTCTGGTGTAAACACTCTAAACATCGGAAGAAAAAAAATTATCAAAGTGCACAAACGTCAAAAAGTTTTTTATTTTACAATACTGAAAATGGGTTAAAATACTAAAGAAGTCCTTGAACTGCGTCATATGTCTTACCTGTACGGCGCAATAAACTTACTTGGTATACGAGTAAACGAGATATTTAACAGATTTGCTAAGACATTGTGAATTATTTTAAAAAAAAATTCAATACAATTAATTTTTTCAAACTAAACGATTTAGAATACGGGAACGGAATGCAACAATATTTTTAATTATTATTATTTATTATTGTTTTTGATAAGTCAATACACATTGATAATCCCACTACTTGTTTCTCCATGATTTTCTGTAATGTAAAATGTTTGATAACCAAATTGGTGTATAAAAATTGATAAGAAGTTCAACGAAAAGTCAAAAATTCAAAATAGTATTTCAAATGATTTTGTATCGTTTTTGTCGAACACTATTACAAATATGAATTGATATAAATTGAATATTATACCATTTAATTTCTCTGTGCTTGGATAAATAGGTTTGATTATGAAATTGTGTATTTAAATTTTCGTGATGAAATTAAATGTTGTGTTCTTGCACCCGGATCTGGGCATTGGTGGAGCCGAACGGTTAGTGGTTGATGCTGCTGTAGCAATGAAAGAATCTGGTCACTCTGTGCAGTTCATCACAAACCATCACAGTACTTCTCACTGTTTTGAAGAAACCAAAGATGGTACACTACCAGTGATGGTCGTAGGCGATTGGCTGCCGAGGACTCTGTTGGGCAAGTGTTATGCACTATGCAGTTATGTGCGCATGATATACGCAGCTGTATACTTAACGTTTTTTAGTTCTTTTGATCCAGACGTGGTGTTTGTTGACCAGATATCGGCTTGTATACCCATATTGAATTGGAAGCAATGCAAAATCATATTCTATTGTCACTATCCCGATCAGTTGTTGGCTGCACATGATAATACTCTAAAACGTTATTACAGACTGCCGCTAGACTGGTTAGAAGAAAAAACCACCGCTTGTGCTGATTCTATTTTAGTGAACAGTTATTTTACCTTGAGTATTTTTAAGAACACATTTAAAAGTGTTGAAAAATTACCAGAAGTTGTTTACCCTTCTATAAATACTGCATTTTTTGACAACACCAAAACTGTAAACTTGGACGACATAATAGATGTAAAAAATGATAAATTTATCTTATCAATAAATAGATTTGAGAGAAAAAAAAATCTAGATCTAGCAATTCATAGTTTAAGTTTGTTACCAGAAAAAAACATAAAACTCGTACTGGCAGGAGGCTATGATCCATTCAATTTAGAAAACATAGAATATTTTCAAGAACTATTAAACCTTGTTGAAGATATGAATCTTAATAATCGTATCATATTTTTGAAGTCACCTACAGACGCTGTAAAAATATCACTTCTTAGAAAGTGTTTGTGCTTGGTTTATACTCCATCCAATGAACATTTTGGTATTGTACCATTAGAAGCTATGTACTGCGGTAAACCAGTATTAGCAGTAAACAATGGTGGACCCAAAGAAACAATAGAAAATGATTACAATGGATATTTACGAAGTTCCAAACCAGAAGACTTTGCCAATGCAATAAAGCTAATTTTAGAAAATGAGGAAAAAGCAGAGTTGTTTGGAAAACATGGTAAAAAAAGATTTGATGAAATGTTTTCCTTTGACGCTTTTAAAAATAAAATAAATAGTGTCTTAGAAAACATAAAAAAGTCTAAATAAACTTGTTATTTGTAAATTTATTTTGTAATACCTATTTAAGATTTTTACTCTTCTAAATTTTTATTTGTTTATTATAATGTACTTTTTGGGACCATAAATAGTTTTTATATATATATATATATATATATATTAACATAACATAAAGACTTCAATTACAGAGATTATTAGCCTAGAGATATATTTACATGATGATATAGAGTTTTACAATATAAGAGATGTCATTAACATTTTTTTTATAATAATAAAATGTAGAAAAACCTAATATTTACAGTTTTTTGTCTAAATCTATTTGTTTGAAAAATTTTAAAATATTGGCAGAGTTCTGTTGATTGAGGGTCTCTTTGAGTGACTTTTGACTGTTGAGAAGAATATATTTTTGTAACCTTTACTTATGTTATATTTATATTATTATAATTTATATCCTATAAACTAGCATAAAAATATATTAATATAAATTTATTATATATATTAATTAAATTATATTTATTATATAACAAATACATATTAATTATAATTAATAAAATTTATTATTTGTATTTATAAATTATAATTTATATAATTTATTTTTATTTTATTATAAAAGTTCAATAATTTATGATTGTAAAAGATTGCAAATAACTTCAAAGTACCTATGATAGTTAAAATTTGTTAAGTAGGGTAAGTAAATGTTCTTGATTACAAAATGTATTTAATTTTAGTTGATTTTGTGTTTTTATACATAGAAAGAATAGAACTATTTATATAATACTACTATCTTACTTACATTTCATCTTGTCTGACCATCACAAATTTAAGTTGCATTACAATTATAAATGTACATTTAGCGATATAAACTAAAATTGCCAACTTTAATTTGAATAATATCAGACATGTTATAGTTGTTATAGAAATTGAAAATGTGGCAGTAACACTCACAATATTCATTGAGTATACTTTTCATTACTTGACTTTCTATAGTACTACTTAAAAGTACAACTATAGAAGTTGACTTAAACTTAGGAATTATACTCATCAATTGTTAAGGTTCAATTTCACTACTACAATATTTGTTACCGGTTCGAATGTTGTTGATTTTGTACCCTTAATAACTTTTCTTTTATATAAATCAGTTTTATAATATAATTTCAAATACTGGAAAAATTAATTTCGTTAATTAGTAGTGATGATAGAGATTTTAAAGCAAAAATTTGGGTTGGCTAATTTTGTATATGGTTATAGTTTACCAAAAAATTATAATAGATCATTTATACACTTTTTTAGCTATAGATAAAATTTAAAATAGGTACTTATCAATTCAAAAGTTAAAATATAATTATAAATTTATTAATAGTAATAGAACTAATAGAACTATTATACCTATGAACCTATGTAAGCAAATTTATGACCTGAAACTGATTTTTTAATAGATTAATTAATACATTTACAAGGTTCAGTGTTGATCAATATAATTATTTCATTTTGGATTTCAATTGAATTTTATTTTAGGTGGTCTTCGATTTGTCTAATTTAGACGGACAGTGCTTTATAAGTAGTTACATTATTAATTTCATGTACCTAACAGATACTTCAATGGTGAAAGTAAACTTTCTTTAGCTTAAATTTTTGATCTTTTTTTATATTTAGAACATATTTTGCAAATTTTGATCATTTTGGTAGTTTGTAGTATATTTATCATAGTACAACTTAATTATTTAAATTCAACTTATTTATAATATTATCTAAAAATATTTTATTAATTTTTATTACCTAATCGTTGTCTCATCAAGTCAAAATGTTTAGATTTTTGTTTTTTTTTTTTTATTATTGATTAATGTAATAATGTAGGTAATACATTTTTGTATATTAAAAATTACTAATTACTTTTCAGGTACCTACTTGCCTAATGTAACATTCTTGTGGTAAAATGCACTTTTTAAATCATTTAAATCCGGGACCTAGCAATAGAATTGAAATTAATGAAACTATTGACATTTAACAGTATACCTACTATTTCCGGTGTACATCTGTACAATTTCTACAATTATAGATTGAATACAGGTACATAACTACATATTAAGTATGTATGTGCACTCGTATTTTTAATTTGGAGAGGAGGTCAAAGTTTATGCGTATTTGTTAAAAACTAGTTTACTTTTATTTAGTTTATTTTTATGTGCAAAATTTACTATTTAATGACAAAATTAGTATTTTCAAATAAAATTATTATAAAAAATGCAACATAGTTTTTATTCTCATGGAAGGTCACACTGATTTGTTCTCCAAAAACATGGCATAAAAAAAGTTCATATATTCTGTGAACATGGCGTCATTGATTTGGTTATTATCCTATGTTCCCCGTGTATTTTATTATCAGTGTCCATTCTGATTGTTTTATTCTGTGCTAATACTTATGTAATTTTTTTAATTTTTCTATTAAATATCAATCATATTTGGATGCCTATTCTTCAATTTCCTAATAATTAATTTGGTAATTTGATCGAACTCCTCTTTGACCTATTTTTCAACCAAACAACACGACACGGCTATGGTTTGAGATCAGTGAAAATCTAGTATCAATTTTAAATGAAGTGATTTTCGCACTCATCCAGTAACAACTTACAATGAAAATCAACATCAAAATACTTAACGGACAGGAATGTTCATTCGATGTGAGTATAGGCGCTTTTTAACAATACATTATTTTGTTACACTGTAGAGGAAGTGGGAATCCTCTTAGATTTGTATTTGCGCTTTGGTCTTCCCTTATTGGTATATTATTGATGCGCGAAAACGTCAAGTCTTCAACTCGTAGAGAAACTGTACCACTGATGGCATCTCCTAGGGAATCGTCGCGTCGCGAATCTTTAACGGCCCAAGAAGAAGAAACTCTTAAGTATGGTGCAGAGCATGTTATTAAACTTTTCGTTCCTGTATCCATGTGCATGTTGGTGGTAGTTGCTACGATCAATTCAGTATCATTCTACAATGTAAAAGATATATACTTGGTATATACACCATTCCACGAAACAAGTCCTGAGCCATCTTCGAAAGTATTGAACGCTGTAGCCAACTCATTGATTTTGATGTTTGTCGTCATTATAATGACTGTAGTTCTGATTGCATTGTACAAATATCGTTGTTATAAATTGATTCATGGATGGCTCATTATGTCTTCATTGCTGCTATTGTCCATGTTCACTTGTCTTTACATTGAAGAAATATTACATACTTATAATATTCCCATGGACTATATAACTTTTTTTTTAATTATATGGAATATTGGTGTACTAGGAATGGTATGTATACATTGGAAAGGTCCATTGAGACTTCAACAATCCTATTTAATATTCATTGCTGCACTAATGGCACTTGTGTTCATAAAATATATGCCTGAATGGACCACTTGGGTTGTGCTATTTGTTATTTCTATTTGGGATTTGGTTGCTGTCCTTACTCCAAGAGGGCCATTGCGTATACTTGTTGAATTGGCTGAAGAGCGTAATGAACAAATATTTCCTGCACTCATTTATTCATCAACAGTCATGTATATGGTAAACCGTTCAGATAGTATTGATAGCACTACAGACAGTCAAAATGGATTCACTAGGACATGGGTTGAAGAACATCAGCGGCCTCAGCTTGAAGAAGTTTGTAGAACTCAACCTAGAATTTGTAGACCAATGGATGATGACGACAAAGGCGTAAAACTTGGATTGGGTGATTTCATATTCTACAGTGTCTTAGTAGGCAAAGCATCATCTTATGGAGACTGGAATACCACTTTAGCTTGCTTTGTGGCTATTCTTATTGGATTATGTTTGACCCTATTATTATTGGCTATATTCAGAAGAGCTCTACCTGCTTTGCCGATATCAATTACATTTGGACTTGTGTTTTACTTTGCAACTCGAGGATTAGTCAAACCATTTGCAGATATGCTAGCTTCTCAACAAGTTTTCATATGATTTTAATTTACTAATTTTTTTATTATATTTTACAATTAATCTCCTATTTAAAATATGTATTATATATAATACTGTCCACTAAATGCTAATTTTTATTATTTTTACTTTGTTTACTAAGTATGGAATTTATAATAAATGATTAATTAATAAAAATTATTTTTGTATATACTACTTTATGAGATTGACCCTTGAACAATCAAATAATTCCTAATTCAACATGATTGCTTTGAGTTATTCTTAAGCTTACTAATTACATCTGAATGGAAAGATTAGATGTAATGCAATCAAAATATTATATAAGATCAATTTTAAATACCAATTATCTACTAGTTCTGCAATTCAGTTAATTTTTTCATGGCATTATAATGCAAACAATTCATTTTTAGGTTCATAATGAGATGACAGTAGCAGAGCTAAAAAATCATGTATTTCAAGCACTTAAGGTTCCTGTTAAAGATCAAAGATTATTGCTTACCGGCCGTCCTTTATGTGGTAATTATCTGATTACTTTTTAACAGTACATATCAGTATGCCATTGTTTAGTATATATGTATTATAATGTATAAATATTTTTATTTACTATTTATAGATGAAAAAACCTTAGTTGATTACCCACAAATTAAAGATGGTACCAGATTGAACTTAGTTGTTAAACAACAGACCTTAATTAAAACTGCTGATTTAGAAGAAATGGTCACTAAACATATACAAGAACACTATAGTACAGAAGATACTGTTAAGGTATTGAAAGAATTCATGAAGGAACTCGATCGTTCTCTCACACAGTTCAGTTTAGATGATTATGAACGTATGGCAAAATCATTGTTAACCAATGATGAGCAACAGAAGAATCAGTGATAAACTAATAAAATCATGTATAAAAAAAATCGAGATTAATAAATTAAGTAACAACTATTTTTTATTCATTTATTGATGTTTTTTTAGCATAATCATTTATTGTAGTTCAGATCTTTTTTATATACTTAGGATTTTAAGATAAAACAATAAATTTATTCTTTAACTATTTATTGATCATCAAAAAGTTAACATTTCAAAAATAACTTAAATGTTTTTGTTGTATTCTTGGCGCCATATGCCTAAGTTATGACATAACATGTAATTATTTTTTTTAAAGTTAATAATCATCTCCTTTGCTAATGATTTCCTTGCATGTTGGTCTAAGTACAATGGTATGTTCAAACTGTGCTGTATAGCATCCTTTAATATCACATAACGGTGGATAAGCATCAAGAATTCCTGTGTATAAATAAAAATATAGTTTATTAAAAAGCGAAAAAAAATATCTTTTAACATTATATAAAAATTCACCTTTGTCACATAAGTCTTTCAATGCCATTTGATATTTAGTAGCTCCTAATCTATCAAGCCAACGTTTACAGAATGCCAGAGTGCCAAAGTTCTTGTTAACTGTACTAAGCAACTTTTGTGATGCTTGAAGACGAAGTGGCACAAATGATGCATCAAAGTTTTTCATGTAATGAGATGTGTCCATATCATCACGAACAACCCCACGTCCAGTGGATCCAAATGTTTCAATAGCATAAAACTCATTTTCTTCCATCATAGTGGCTTCTCCACCTTTAACAATTGGTACTGTTTTACCTGCATGTATTCCTAAACAGAAAAAAATAATGTTAAGCAAAAAATTGTAGTCAAATAATTTAATATTTACTGTATGCATCAATAGAATGGCCATTAAGATTTCTGATTGATTTCACAGGAAATGTTTTACCATCAAGCTCCACTTCATAAGACTCCATCACTTCTTGAATAGCTTCACCAACTTCACAAAGTTTAGCATCAATACCAGCAGCCTAATAATTAAATTTTGATGAATAATTTTTTAATTATCTAATCAATGTTCATCTATTGAATTTACTTTTATTCCAGTATTTGTAGCATCTCTTACAGCTTCAACAAGCTTATCATATTTAGGATTAAAAGTCAAAGTAAATGCACAATCGATAATTCGGCCTGAAATTGAATTTAAACTTAATATCTAATAAATATTGGAAAAAAAATAAAAATTAAGTACCATTGACATGTGTGCCAAAGTCGATTTTTGTAACATCATCATATAATAAAACTGTAGGATCACCCGCATTAGGAGTATAATGTGCTGCACAATTATTTCTTGAACATCCTGTTGGGAAGGCTAAGCCAGCTTTAAGACCATCTTCACCAATTAAAGCTCTTGAACACCGTTCTAACTCTTCGCAGATTTCTATCATAGTCATACCAGGTTTTACCCAATTTTGAATATGTTTCCGTACCTAATATGGTATTTTTATTAACACTAACAATTTAAAATTATTGAATTAAAAAAATCTATAAATGTTTTGTAACTTGTCTATGAGCTTCAGCTGCTCTTCTGGCATCATTGTAATCATCATACCTGGAACGTTCTATTGCTCGTTTTTCTTCACTTGTTATTCGCTGTTTACCCATACGACCATCATATTCAACTTCTTGACCAATAGGGTATTCACCTAAAATATGATATAATTAATTAGTAGTAACAAGTCAAACTTCAATTATATAAAATATTAATTAATATTTATAGTTTAAAATACTTATGATCAAAGCTGTTGAAAACAATTTATACATTTTTATAAACAGTTTTAAAATTCCATAACCATTTTTAATTAAATATAAAATTTGAAAAAATAAAATTACCTATTATGAATATTAACAATCAATTTATTTTTAGATTTACTAGATATACTAATTTATATCATTTTATTAATTAATAGATTAATTTACAAAAAAAAAAAAAAAAAAATTGGGTGCACCTTGTAATGTTTACATGAATTAATCTTATCTTTATTAGTTAACTATTGGTTAGCTGAGATCACACCACCAGCTAATAAAATTAATAACTATAACATATACTGCATATGATGTTTATATTAAATGTAAACTAATAGATAAGGTTAGTTTTTACTTTTTAGGAAGTTTTTTTAATTTTATTTTTCAAATTAAAAATTAAACCTATACTTGCCTTAAATAACAATTATATCTGATCTATTTATTATTCTTACAGGTTAAAAGATATATTTATTTACATAATTAAAGAATGAACTGTTATTTATAATCAGATATTAATATACAAAATAGAAGCTTTATATTCTGGAAAGTTATATTTGGAGATCTATTTAGAAGTATGATACTTTTAAATTTTATTTAATTTTAAATTACTTCAAAATAAGGTAAAGAAATTAATACTTGTTGGAAAAAGTTCATGTATGGGTACAGATGGAGGATCAGTTTGCTTTTTTTCTTTTGGCTCTGGTTCTACTTTCACTTCCTTTTTCTTTGCACGGCGCCTGGGCTTTTTCTTATCACCATCAGCAACGTCTTCCATGTTAATATTAGTTACACCACTAGTAACTTCTTCTTCTACTTCAACTTTTTCATTTGTTTCCGTTTCATCACCTGAAAAAATACATATGACGTTAAAAATTATGCTGAAACGCTACACACAAAAAAGTATTTAAGTATTCAAGTATTTACTGTTCGTTTGTGCCTTCTTCTTCCTTCGCTTCCTCCTCTTCTTGGTGACGTTCGATCCATCTTCAACGTCTTCTTGTTCTTCGTCTAAAATTGCTTCTTCATTTTTCTTCGACTCATTGGACTTGCTAACGTCCAGTACTGCAGACATTGCGCTGCACTGGGTTATACAATGCAATTGTAGATCGTTTACAGTCGGTTATAACCAAAAATAGGAAATAAGACCGAATAATATAGAGAGAAACGTACGTAAAAATCTCTACACCGATCTAATCGACTGATTTCAAATCAAAAGTTAAAACACTCGAGACATATTGTCGACATTGATAAAATATTGAGGTTATTTTACCGGTTATCAGCGACACAGTGATACCACGAGTTTTGCATTTCCTGGTCAGGAGATTGAACATTGAAATACATTACTCCGGTAGTTCGATTTGACCATGTGGCGTGTTCTCCTGTATAGTTCTCACTTATCAGTTTTCGGCGGCTGAGGTTTATTTTGTCATGGGGTTGTCGCTTTACTATGGCACTCGAATTTTTACTAGAATTTTTGGCTGAAGTATGTGAAACTGTTGGAAAAACTGAAATCATAATAGTAATTTCAATTATTATTATTATTATTTTTTTGTTACTATAACTATAGTCTATAATTATTATAACTGCAGCCTATATACTAATATTTAACTGTTAAAAATATGAAGTGTTTTCGCTCAATTTTGTTCTTAATGAATTATTAATGTTTATATCAAATTTTTAATATCTTTTACAAATATTTTGTGTTTTTAAAAAAACAAATTTTTTGTACGTAGCAAATCGCTTATAGATATAGGTAGGTAAATCAAACGATTTACAATGGTGCTAGATACATTTTTCATATTTTTTTATCACACAATATGTACATTTACAGGATATTTTTCATATTATGTGTATCAAACTTTGTATGTCTGAATCAATTTGCTATTGTTTTTACCAAATTTTTGTTTATGATGTGTATCAAATTGTTTAAACTTATACAAATTCGTTTATAGTTGTACATAATGATGATGCATATGATTTATAATGCTATCAAATTGTTTACGTTTTATATCAAATTGTTATATTTGTAGTTTCGTACCACATCAGTTATATTATCCGTACCGTATTGTTTGATTATTAAAAAAAAATAATAATAATGTAGCATGAAAAGGATAGGAAATTCAGAAAAGTTGCTGTTTAAGAAAATCAAAGAATTTGCCCCGAAACGTGATGAACTGGTGACAGACACAAAAAGAAAAAATATATATAAAAATAAAAATAAAACATCATTGTAAAACCAATAGATCCCATCACTCCGTTTAGAATCTAAGACTTATTATATAATAATAATTAAAATGATTGTACAATTGCATCATATTTGGCGCTAAAATTTTCATTGGACACCGTTGTTGAGCAGCTATAAACTGGCTTTGAGTCTTTTAGATTCCGAATCTTATCTACCCTATTCCTGTATTCTTACTATACAAAATTATTATTTACACATTTTACACAATACAGTGAATACGTCACCAAAATCGATTTGACTTTATAGATGCTTTTTTAAACTTTTTTATCATTGTATTCATAAACTGCTACTCATAGCAATGTATTTATTATTTATTAACTTAAATAAAATTACACGACTGCAATCGAATATTTCCCTGTTAATTATTGGTTATTAACAATAATCAATTAATTTAGTATCCGCATACATTTGTTATAAAAAAAACTTTTTAGTACCTACATTATGTTCAAATTCAATCGCAAAATTGTCCACTATAGATATATCTTTTTAATAATTGGTCAATGAGTAAGTATACAAGTTTACTTCAAATAAAAACTTTAATTGGAGTTACAAAATTGTAAGTTTCAACTTAATTAAATATTTATCCAATTACACCCGATTATATACGTACCTACTTAAATTTAAAACGAGGAGGGGGAGAGGGTAAAGTAGAAATTTTCCTTAATACTGGTAGGGAAGTCTTGTGAAATTGTAATTATCTTTGAAAATACTATTTTAATCTTATGAGCAATTAAGTTATAACCTACAGACCATTCAAACAGGCGTTTGTTTATTCTTCCCTTTGTAGATTAGGCTTTATAGGGAACTACATTAAAAAGAATAACCACATTTCAGATACTCGAAAAAAGTATATATATTCAATGTGTTTCACTCAAATGGTAACACGAAATATTTCCGTCCAGTGACCTTAGATTGAAATGGGGTTTTTTTAGGAAGTTAGGGAATTTTAAAATACACATTCTGTGATATTTTTCAAATTTTTAATCCTTTGATTGTGCGCATGCGCAATCAAAGTTGAATTTTTTTAAACGGCAACACTTATTTTTAATACCAGATTTCTATACAGAATTTTTTTTTAAGCAACTTTGATTTTTTAACTTTTTTCCTATCTCAAAAATTAACTGACCTACAAAAATTTCTATTTGCCATAGCAACTATTTCCAACCAAAAGTAAAATTAAAATGATAAAATACAGAAAATTGAAAAATGTAGCAAAAATCTATTTTGTTTAGATTTGAAATTGCTGTAAGTCAGTCAATTTTTGAGATAGGAAAAAAGTTTATATACCGTAAGGGCCCAATAGTTCAAAACTTCATCAATTATTAAAATCCATACGCGTTACCATAACCCTGATGCTAATTAAATATTAACTTTAATTTGAACTATAATTACTTCTGTACTTTAAATGGGCTCAAGTTAATTATTGATTTAATAAAATTACATCAATATAGTGTCGTAGAAAACTAGGAAAATTCATGGCAATTAATTGAGAGTCGCTATAGTCTGTTGTACGCAATATGTTATGTTATTGTGGATTACCTCAGCGCACAGTTTTTTTTTTTTTAACTAATAGAGTAATACGATTCCATCTCAGTTCTGAAAATAAATAAATTGTTTTATTTATTAAATTTAATACGAAACAACTTGTTAAGGTGCGTATAAAATAAGGATTATTATTTTATAAACATGATGAGTAAATATAAAAAAACAATTAAATTAGAAACTTGCAAATAAACTTACTTATCTACCTAATAAAATTGGTTTATGTACAGCAAATATTTACTATAATTATTCATTTTTAGTTATTAATATATTAATTTGGGACTGAATTAAATTAAATTATCAACATCATAATAACAAATAAGTTAATAATTAGAATCAAAATAGGAACTTGACTAAAATGTTAAAGTAAATCAAATAATTTTTTATATATTTAATATTTTCCCTATTATCGTACGTTGTATATACTAACTGTGTCAGTTGTAATCAGCCATCTGCAGGCACGACATTCAGACATGACGTATAATTTTTTTTTTTTTTTTACAATCCTTAGATTGATTAAATGACTTTGATGGTTCTCCACGTATCCCTATCCCTTACAGCTACTTTTAGTTCCTTATAGTTGGTTTTCCCTATATCGTCTATGATCTGTTTCATAAATAGTGTTCTTGGTCTACCTCTTCCAGCTTTTTCTTCTATTATTGTCGTTATCCAATCATTATTTCTCATAATATGTCCGATCCATTTTTTCCTCCTTCCTTTGATTGTCTTCCATATTGCTTTTTGTTCGTTCATTCTTAGGTATACTTCCTCATTTTCAACTTTCTCTGTCCAAGGAATTTTCAGTGCTCTTCTCCAACACCATGTTTCAAATGCTTCAATCTTTTTTCTTTCTGCTTTTAGTATCGTCCATGTTCCTGCCCCATAGAGGGCTATACTCCATACAAAACTCTTTATAAGATTTTTCCTGGTATTTAAGCTAACTGTGTTTGCCGTTAATAGGTGCTTCTTTTTATAAAACGCCTGTTTTGCTTGTGTTATTCTGCTTTTTATGTCCATTTCGCTTCTTCCATCATGTTTTATTTTGTTTCCTAAATATGTAAAACATTGAACAGTTTCCAGCTTCTCATTTTCAATCGTTATGTTCGAAAGCAATTCCTGCTTGCTACATATTAATACGCACAAAAACGTATAATTTATACGTTAATTTTTAATTTTCAGTAAATCTAACACTTATCATTGATTTTTAAGTACTATTTTAAACCTTTGCATTTTGTTTATAAACCAATCAACTGTGAGAACTTTTTTGGTGTGGATACCGTTTTGTTAAAGTACAAAATATTTATTTGATATTGAAATAAGTGATATAAAAAGTACCCGATAAAATAAGCTTATTGCCCATTCCCCCCTCTGAAATCTTTCCCGGTCATAAAATTTTCGATGATGTAAAAGTTTCACCATAATTTACCAAATTGATTTAGGTTAATTAAATTACATACATTCTATTTATACTAATATTCTATTATTAAATAGGTTTACGACTTCTGTATAATCATCTAACAGTCTTCAAAATACATATAGATAGACAAGTTCATAAAATGGACGCGACGAAAGAAAATGAATATATTTTCAATTTGAAATTATCAAAGTTAATGGGTTTATATCAAATCCTGGATCCCAATACGATTCGAATTTTTGGTCATAATGTGTATCACATTGGTCTAGTGTTCGTGAGCTTGTACATGATGGCTATATCGATGTTGTGCCCGATCGGTTTGTTTTATTTAATGAACGACATAAATGCATTTGTTTTCTACTTGGGATGCATCCAAAACTATGTATTCTCGTGTTACAAAATTATTAATCTTCTATACTATTCAAAGGATATATGGAAATGCACTGACATATCGAGTGTTAAGTTTTTATCTTATCGTTATTACAACAGAAGTATATTTAAAAATTGGCAGACGCGGTCCATCCGGCTTTCGAACGTTTACGTGTCACTATCTGTCATAGCCACGCTATTTTGGCTAATCATATCAAAATCACTCAGTAAAAATATAGTCACAATTAAGAATCTTGACGGTTCGTTCAGCAAATACCGGATGAATATTTTTAATTTATACTTAATAGCGTCCGACGAAACGTACAACAGATATTTTAACGCGTTCTACTTCATCGAATCGATCATCGGAGTAGCGTTTTTATATTTTTCAATACTATTTGATGTCCTAATGGTGATGATGTGTTTCTCATTGTCGTGTCAACTGGAAACAATATGTGACGCTATTAAATCGCTGGGATACCGATATTCAAACAAGGACGTGTTGAGTATGTATATATAGGTATACTATAGTTTCAATTTTGAAGTCCATAAATTATAATACATTAATACTTAAGCAATTGAAGCAACAGCACATAATTATGGAAACGTATACACATTTATAATTAGTAGGGTTGTAAATTTGAAATATTTCAAGTGAAATATTTCAATGAAATTATGAAAAATATTTTTTTTTCTTTTAAACAGGGAAATGTTTAAAAAATAACTCAATAGATAAGATTATAAGAATATAAGATACCTATACATATTTATATGACATAATAATATAGTATATATTACAAATATATACAATATACATATTTGATATAATCAATCATGCAATTTTTCCCTGTTGGCATATGGCTGACTTCAATATATTGTCTTATAGTCGGTCATCTAGTTTTTTTATGTCTATGTTTGTGTATTATTATGTATATAGTATGTAACTATGTTACATATTTTCTTTATTTCATACAATAAACCAACTTTTAAAAATGTTCACTTGGAAATAAAAAAAAATATTTTTCATGGAAATGAAATATTTCAAGAAAATAAATTTCATGAAATTTTACAACCCTAATAATAAGGCACACTGTCGCATCCACTGACATTAATAATATGGTTGGAACCTTGGAACCATTGTAGTCTATGTTTGTCAACAAGTGGGTATGAAGACGATTAAATCTTCTATTACTATATATTGTTGAGCCAATAACCGTTTTGCACTTGTTGAACTTTAGTGAAATCACGCCAATGGTATACTTACATTTGAATATGTTATTAATTTTTAATTGTATTTTTCAAGCCGATAAATATTATTAACTATTTATGTAATTATAATACAAAAATATAATGTGTAAACTATATTCTATTACGAATACCGCTTAAAAAATTACATGTGTATGTTTTTATTTTTATGGAATAGTAGGTATCAAATAGGTATATAGTATTCAAATCGATAAAATACAATTATAAAATAATTTTATAGATAGGTAATTATTTGTATATTTTTGTAGATATATGTAGAGAAATAAAATCAGATATGGTATATGACGTTTTTGATGATCTAAAAACTATAATCAATGACCACCAAAATGTAATAAAGTAAGTGAACAATTTTCTTTAAATTAATTGTTCAGTGTTCGTATAATGAAAAATAAAACTACTATATACAGTATTACATAATAAAGATTGATTATAGAATAGAGAATATTATATAAAAATATAACATAATAGAAATAATTAATCTATTCGATAATTAATTAATAGTTACCTATATAAGTATATACAGGGCCGGCGCTAAGTATTTTGCCGCCCTGTGCAATTAAAAAAAATGCAACTATTTTCAATAAATTGTTACAATATAATTAGCACAGATGGTTATTTATACAAAATGAACAGAAATAATTACAAATTGGATTATATTGTAAATCAAACGGTGAAATGTCGTCAAATTTAGAAAAAATTTAGGGATATTAACTAATTATAAGTAGGTTGAATTTGTTAAGGCATATAAGTTCTTCTTCAAATAACTATAAAAAAATTTCTATCGGACCTTCAGGAAAATTTTTTATGACCATCTGAAATTAATATTTTAACGAAATTGCGTAAAATAATGATTTAGCCTTAGAAGATTTTAAATATTTGTTATTAGGTATTCAAAAAGTATATGCCGCAGAAACGTAAAACTTTAATCAGTTGTTTATATTGGTATTTCTTTGAGTTATATTTTTTTCTAAATATTTTATTGATTTTTAAGCAATTTATAGGCATTTGAAATATTTTAACCGGTTTGAGACATCATTGAAAAAATCGAATCATTTTAATGTATTATTTATGTAGAAAGCATTCCATGAGATTCAATATTAAAATTATTGCGAATTACTCAAAAAATACCGCGGTTTTGCAAGGGAAAATTGATGGGGGTTTCAAATTACTGAGTCATATTTTAAAATTTCAGCATTACTAGTGAAAATTGTAGTGTAATTTTTTAACTCCGAGAAATTAGGACTTAGACCTCGTAGGTATGGAGAGCTTTACTGCATCTTGTATACTTATGTGACTAGATAAATCACTTGATAAAATAATATCTAAATCTTTTATTAATGATACTACTGTTAAAACCTACCCATTATTTGATAATCCTATAAGATGATATTTTAAATTTGAGTTTCGACGTGAAAAAGTAATTTATGAAAATTTGTTTGCGTTAACACTTAAATGTATAATTTATCTAATTAATATTGTAGTTAAATAGTTTATTATTATAATTAGTTTTAATATAATTAGGCAATTGCAATTTTAGATCATCTACGAACATTAAGAATATAGCCTATATTATAAAGGAACAGTAGATACATATACAAAGATACTTAAGGATAATATCAACATTATTCATATGAATAATAGAGGACAAAATTTCCCCCCATTTGGAACTCCGAAAGTACCTAATTTAACCTTTCAAATTCAAGTATAATTTCAAATTATTGAATATTGGTCTAAAAATACATACTCCAATTTTTTTTTAACAGAATATATATATATATATATATATATATAATATCAACATTAAACTTTGAGAGAAAATATTTTCTTGAGACACCAAATATACAAGAAAGTATCTAATGATTTTTACATTTAAGTCCTAGACCTTATATTAAATATTAATTATATAGGCGATAAATTGTATACTATAGTATTATGTTATAATAAAATTATATTTTTGGTTTACAGAAAAATGAATGATTATTATATTATTTTCCGATCAGTAATGTTAACTCAAATTTTTGTAGCATCAAGTTCACATGTATTTATTTAGTTTATTGGTACAATGGTAAGACTATTAGTTAATTTTACTTATATATTTTAAAATATGTAAATTATTCTAAATAGTAAAAGTATATAAATGTTGGACAATAGTCGATGGTATAAATGTATTATATTGATATTATATTGATATAATATGTCATGTATTTATACATTTTTAAATTTTAAAAACATAATCTAGAATCTAGGTACTATTGTAATTAGAGAGCAAAATAATATATAACTACTGGAATTTTAATTTTTTTTAATTTTAGGGCCTCTCTGAAGGTGAAATAGGAGAGTCTGTACTGTCAATAAAATTATTTATTATTCTCCCTTTGTTTACTTTCCAGCTACTTATGACATGTAGTTTATTCGGAACTATAAACGAAAAAGTAAGTAGATTATTATTTTTATTTAATAAAAATAATAAAATGTATTAATTTTTATATAATAATTAATAGTATTTACTTCATAAATTATAATTATTCTTTTACGTTTAATTATACATAATATTAATATGTATCTATTAAAAACTATCTACATAAAAAAATAAAATTATTCTCCCTACAATGAAACATTTTTTTATTTTTATTTTTTTTAGAAAGATTCAATAATTTACGCCTTATACTGCAGTAATTGGACTGATATGGACATAAAGAGTAAAAAGTTGATTTTGTACACCATGTGTATGAATAATAACAATGGGCTGAAATTAAAATTTACGGTTATCAAAGTTATTAATTTGGAAATGTTTACTAATGTAAGTACAATCATAAAATGTCATCTTTATTATAGCTTAATGCTTAATGTAAAAAAAAATTCTCATTTGCAGTTTATTAGATCATATTCAATATAATATATTAAATTGTATAATATTTTTAGCCTTTTTAACTATCGTTTATTAGTTATAGGTACCTAATGATCAATATTATATTAAAAATGTAATAGGGCATTAAATTATTACAGAAATAGTATAGATGTACAAAAGAATTGACATCTCTTATAGGACAGAGACTAGTTAGTTGTATGTTGTATCCAATTAACAATTGTATAGACAGGTTTTTTCATGTTTAATGTTTTTCTTTATACAATCATAATTATCATTTAATAGTTGAATCGTAAAAACATGTTTGAACATGTTATTAGTAAACTCCATGTCTTATTTTTTATTAGTATTTTTTATTTACTATATGAATACGTATTATTTATTAAAAAATTTACATTATTCATAACCAGGGCTAAGATTTATACGTAAGTACAAATAATTTTTAATTATCTATTCTTACTTCTTACATATTTTCAATTTTGTCATAAATACCTACATAATTTTACATAATTTGGAAAATTTTCGCTTTGGTCTTACATATTTCGTATATTTTATTCACAATACTGAAAAGTAAGATAATTTATATCAATTTATATCATAAAAATAACCATTAAATGCATAGTTTACATTCTTTGTGTTAATAAGAATGATGACAGGATGCTCGGCTTTTTAGCCTTGTAAAATAACAGCCATGAATAAGATATAAAAATGCACCGATAACATCTTGCGTGATGTGAAAAGATAATTTAGTAGATATAAGATATAAGTCAGTTTTAAGACCAAATCGTCGATATTTCAAATTTGAAAATTTAAAACCTTATATGGTTTGCCGGGGTTTCATTTTCTTTTGCAATGATTAAAAAGTTTAATTTTTCGTTATACATTTTTAGTTTTTAGCACATATGGTAATTTTAATAACATTTATATTATGATTTAAAAATGAATAAATTATAATAATTATCTTGAGTATTAAAAATTATTATATTTTTCTTTTATGAATACATTTTTTTAAAAAATATCAAACCCTTTTTATTTTAAAATGAATAAGTTATAATATAATTTAATTAATTAAAGTATAATGTACAAGTTTATAGTAAACAGAATACATTTCTTACAATCGGCATTATAAAACTTTTATTTTTTAGATCACATTTTTATTAATAATTGGTATTAACTATAGTCTATATTATGTATTTTAAAAGATGACTTTCTTTTATAACTGTAATTTTAAACAAACTCGCAACAATATTCCCATAACAGTCTTTATAGTTTTTCTTCCTAGACTAAATCTCTTAACTCTTATAGTATTATCCACAAACCTCATTAAAAATTATCTACAATCCACATTTCCATACTCTATTTGTATAAACCGAAAATCATTAAACCGTAATTAACTGTAATCTACAAACTTGTTATAGCATTTATAAATGCTGAAACATTTTAAATTAATAAATATAAAAAAAAAAAAAATGACTTTCTAAAATCTACTTAAGTACCATAATTTAATATAAGTACGTTAATTATGCGGTGACTGTATATCAATAGTCGTATTATAGTACATAGGTACTAGCAGTCATAAAACTACGACAGCCCTGTCAACCGTATCTAGTTATCCTGTACAATAAACCGCATATACTAATGTAGGTAAGGTTGAGCACTATCACATAATTCACATTTCACCTATTCACGTTAATTGTTTTTCGGCTTTTCAATAACGTCCAACGAGAGCCATGGCTATGACTGCGTGATTTATTGCCGCCAATTAATTTTTTCAATATATTGAAATATTGGAGTATTATTCAATTGTACTAAGACTATTAAAACATATATAAATAATTTATTTGTAGGTTTTTTCAACGAAAATAATTTTAATATGTAAGTTAAGTTAGGAAATAATAGGAAACGGAAATATTAAAATTATTTTTATTATATTATAAATTCTAAGCCCTAGATTATTGTTGACAAAAAGTTGAGAAGTTGTAGACAAGAACTGATATTCATATTAAATATTAACCGTTCTTATTTGTCCCTCCACTATGACATTGCGTTTATATTTCTTAAAACTATTTTTATTTTTTACAGACGATACGGCTGTGCTATTCAATATTTTCGATGCTTATAAATTATAAAAAAAACAAAATAAATTAGATGAAAGTAATGAATATCACTTATATATTAGCTACTTGAAGATAATTAGTATATTTCTTCACAAAATAACACCAAACATAAACGATGAGCATTAAAAATCAAGCGAGAAAATTTTTAATACTTCAGAAAATGAAATTAAAAAAGACAATCTAATTTATTTCTCATTTGCATTAGACGAGATACAAATCTACACTATAATTGGTCTAAATAATACAAATTTACTATCAATGTATTGAATTGTTTTATTAATCAAAAAATACATTGCTAACTATGGTAATTTATTTACACAATTTTTATAAAGAATATTTACACCATCTTTATACTAATGACTAATGAATGTGTAGAATAGACTTTTATGGTTATAGAAGAAGTAATCATAATTTCATCATCTGTAACCACTGCATGCAATCGAATTTACAAGCTATTTATATATTATCCAAACTACAAAACCCAGACTCAAATATTGAATAGAATGGAAAACCAAAAAAGAAAAGCTGAGGACCATTATTATTATTAACATAAATATATTTTTTAATCTAAAAATATTAATTCTTGGTTTTATAAATATTACAAAAAAAAAAAATTGATGTAATAAACACAAATTTTAATAACACCTAATTCAATCATATATTATCAATTATTACTTTATTAGTGTTGCTAGACTTTGTCTAGGTTGGGCTGTGCCCCAGAACCCCTCCTCCCCCTCGCTGCACTGAGGGACTCGATTGGGAAGTTGGTCATCCCGTCTTCGGCGGAAAAACACAGTCATAGTTTAAAAATCGCATAATTTGTTTTCAAGATTTAAAGTCTATCCGTCACTTGAATCATATGGTATCGATAGTCGTTAGGAGGACGTCTCACCAAAAGTGAAACGTATACAACGACCGATAGAACGCGCTGTTAGATGTTTTCATGCGGCGCAAGCACGCGACGTGCATCATTGACACGCCCATTACTCGTGGTGGCGGCCGTGGTCCGACAAATGTTACTTTGGATATTTGGAAGAGCGGTTTATTATATCATGAACAACCGTCCTTTATGCTATATACCATATCAACTATAATAATGAGTACACTATCTGTGGGCACTGCACGCTTCAGTTATTACGCTGTCGGCCGTCCCAGAATCTACTATAATATTTATAGTACATTATACGCGTATTATCGTATAGGCCCACGCGATCCAAAAGAAAACCACTGTTTTTCCTGTAGGCTAGCTACGTAGGCAATCCAGCGACGTCGGATCGCGGCCCGGGTCTTTTTACTGTATTATTATTAGCTTCAAACAAGTGAAATTTAGGAATTATTTAAAAAAAATTATATGTCGAAAAAACATAAATACACTTATAATTATTACATTCTTATTTGTTATAGATATGTTTTAAAAGGTAACATTGGGCAGGGGTTCCCGGCACCCGTAGGTTGTTTAAATTTTGAATAAAATATTTATATATAATATCAAGAGGTAGCTAATTTACGTTGCAATTAGAATGAATGCATTTTATGTCAAAATTATGAGTTTTTTATGTTATTTCAAAGTGTAATATTTATAATTGAATGAATGAAATTTCTGATTTAAATTGTTTAAATATTCTTTATAGATATCAATAATTGTTTTATTATTATTTATAAAAAGTTTTAATCAAATGAAATTTAAAAGATTAAAACAATTAGAAGTTGGAAAAACATAAATACAATTGTAATTATTACATTCATAGTTGATTAAGGTGTTAAGTTTAAAAATACAAAAACAATTGTGCAGGGATTTCTGGGGCTCTGGGCACCCGTAGGTTTTGTTTAAAATTTGAATAAAATAGTTATATATAATATCAAGTAGGTTGCTAATTTACTTTGTAATTAGAATGAATGATTTTTATGTCAAAATTAAGAGTTTTTTATGTTATTTTAAAATGTAATATTTATTTAGGTACCTATGAAAGAATGATTTCTAATTTAAATTGTCTAAATATTTTTTATAGGTATAAAAAATTGTTTTATTATAATTTTTTTCTAATTGTAAAATAAGTAAAATTTAAAAGATTTAAAAAAATTAGATGTTGAAAAAACATAAATACAATTGTAATTATTACATTCATAGTTGAATAAATAAGTTTTAAAATATGAAAAAAAAATTGTGCAAGGGACCCCTGGCCCCCGCAGGTTTGGATTATAATTTTACTAAGAGTGTAGTTTTTTTAGATTATTTAGTTATTTAGTATTTTAGTTTATTTAGATAAATTATTTAAAATTGTATGAATTATTTGATTAAAGTTATTTAAAAAAAGTGAAATGATAAATAATCAATTAAAGTTTAAAAGGAGTAGGTAATATAATAATTTTATCTCTTTAACGAAAATAATACTAAAAATAACTTAAATCGATTATCGTTCATTCAATTTTAACAATGATTGTTTATTAGCACTATATGTATATATATATATATTAAATAAAGTAAAATATATACATAATATAATTATATAAATTCAAACCTTTTTTGTACATATATAATATAATCTAATATGTAATCAAAGTAGTTCTTTACTTAGAATTATTTGAATGTAAAATATATAAATTTTATTATTTATTTCATCTATAGTTTTTTTTTTTTGAAAAGACAATTATTTTACGTTGTCTGTATAACATACACATGTTATATTACCATGTGTAAAATTCAATCACATATAACATACATAGAAAATATAAACAAGGTAAAATAAGAAAAAAACTACTCTGGGTTTTAAATAAATATATAAAATTTATTTAAATGTATAGTCGAACGCGGTACCCCGCATCCCCTTAAAAATGAACTTTAGGTCTTTCTCCTCGAATTCATTATATTTCATTGTTTCTTCATCCAAAATGTAGGCGGTTCCAATTTCCTCCAAAAACGAGATACCGTTTTCCTCCAATGAACATTTTCCTCCACATTATTTTCGACTAAAGTTATGTCTATTTTCTTCCAATGGTTATTTAATTCGTTAATATTTGGTTTTTGGTAAATTTTGTTTTTTATTTCATTAAACATTCTGTGTTTAATATTTGGTAAAAAAAACATATTAAGACCGAAAAGTTCTTTCTGCCTCTTGACATATTTCCACAACATCCTGACTGGGTTTTATTAATGCATTATTCCTATCTTTTCCTTTAATTAATTTAAAATTGTGATTTGAGTAATCAATCAAAAATGGGTGACATATATTACATGTTATTTTTTTTTATTTTTTTTACTACAAAACCAACAATAGAACTTGTTACCTCATCTAAAAATGGTGTCAGTCTACTTAAAGATTGTACATAATCATAATCTTGTTCAATTGTAAAGGATTGAAATAAAAATCAAATTAAATTAAAATATATTTTAAATATATTCTGAATGAATGTACTTGTATCTGTATTTATATAAAATTTTAAAAGTATTTTTTTACAAGACTGATAATTTACCTGCAAGTGAACAGATGCATTGTCAGTTAAAATTTGTTTACGGTGTAAGGTTTGAACAAGATCATTATAAGTATTGAGTTTTTCTTTCAGTCTTTTTATTTGTTTTTTCAGATTTTCATTTTGAATTTGTTTTTTACCATGTCCAAATGTCTCTTTGCCTTTCTCGGAGTTCTAAAATGACTCTGTGATAAAACTACAATTGAGTTGGTATTTACGCTTTATTGGACTTTGACAAGGGATGTACCATGATAGTCCAAAGGTTAACTACAGAATATTACATAAAATAATAGTAGCCCATAATTATAGTAGACGTAGGTACTAGGTAAATACTAAATAAATTGAAAACAGTTACGTAAATATGATAGCTGTTATCAAAAACATAGTTATTGAATCGATAAGTTATAGATCTGATTTCGGTTCAGTATAATTTGCAGAACTCTTTACATTATCATTTAGGTAATTATATTTTTATTATCATGAAAAAAACGTGACATTTTCTTGATAAGTTGAGTATTGTAATTTGTACTGTTGTATCTAATTTGTCTTATTCAGTATTATGTGCATTATTTAGGTACATTATTATTTACTGAATATTACTATAATAAATTAAACTTTTATTTTTGTAAATAAAATGTCATTAACACTAGCCTCATCTTCATCAGATGAGTCTGATGATAATAATGACTCAACACACAAAACAGTGAAAACTTGATATTGAATTATCATTTATAAAAAAAAAATATTTATACTGATAACTGAGCAAGGGGTTGTAACCATAAATAATAAATACAAATAAAACAATTTTATGCAACGCAAACTGTTCAACTAACATGATTTTATAGAACACATAGATTATGGAACAAATAGTTTACAGAACAGATTTTATGCAACCCGGCATAAATATATTATTTTAAAAAATTAGGGGGGCTTAAATTAAACTAGGGGGGACTAAGCCCCCCCCAAATTGCGCCTATGGCGACCACACATGCACATATACACGCATCTTTATCTATGATACGACTCCGGACGCCACACTAAAACACCGAGTTATTTATAATTTGTGTTATTATATTTTAAAACGTAATCCCGTAACATTTTATTTGTAATAATACGAATATCTACGCCGTGGCTATTACAAGAAGCGTGCGGTGTGCCGTGCGTAGTTGTTGTTACTATTACTATTAGCCGGGCGGGCAGTATTACTATCATTAATATTAATATTATATAAATAATTAATATTAATATTAGATCAATTATCAATTAATATTAGATAATTTAGTAATGCCACAACGCCGGAAAATACCGCGAGTATAATAACTCATGCGGGCCGGTTGGCAACCCTTGGGACGAGAGAAAATTGAGAATCGAAAATTTGCAGTTCTTAGCTCTGTCTCTCTCACACTCCGCATGCAAGCAACGCGTGCGGGTGAGAGATCCGAGCGCTGCGACAAAACTTGATGTATAAGTCTCGCTATCGGTTTCTTATCGGTGTTTCTTACGCACAGAAAGGAGTCTCTAGTGAGACTCTTCGATTAGCCCTGGTTATGACAAGTTTATGTAAATTGTGCCATCATTGAAACAAGCTTGGATTTTATATTTTACAATTTAGTATTTTATATACAGAGTGGAAAAGGAAGCTAAGGATTTGATAATATTAGTGCTCAACACGGTGTTAGAGAATTTTAAAATTCATGAAGCTAGAAGTGTTATACTATAAAACTAATCATTCAATTGAATGCAAGATCACAAAAGCACTAATTATATTTTAATAGAAAACTTAAATTTTATTTCAGAATAAAAATGAGAAATAATATAAAGTATGATTATGATACATTTACAATTACAATAAATAATATTAATCTTATATAATAATAAACTATAAGGAACATGAGCCTTTGGCATCAATAACATTAGTATAATTTTTTCCTTTCCGCTCAAAATGTATAAAATAAACAAAATATAAATATATATTTAATATATTTATCAAGCAGTATAAAAATTTGAGAAAATGTGCACAGTTCAATAAAGAAAATAGTGTTGAAATCTAATGAACATTCACTGTAAAAGCTAAACAATAGTACATTTTATAAAAAAAATTAAATTATAAAATAAATAAATTAACACAAAACATATAAAAATAATAAAACGTATACTTCATATTAAACATAATGACTAGTAAAATAATATATCAAGAATAAGATTATGAAGAGTTGTAAGCTATAAAGCAAGACGAAAGCTGCAGTTTTGAGAATATTTATCAATTATATAAATTGAATTTGGTCCCCAGATTGAATGAAAACATAAACAATGTTATACTAAAGGAAATGGTTATAATACTAGTCAGCAAAGCCAAAATTAGCAACATTTTTCAGTAAGGAACTAACACTTTTTGAACGTAAATAAATATAATTTTGAGTTAAGTTTATCACATTTTGTTTTTGTTTTTTTTTTTAAACAAGTTTATCTGTTAAAGGAAATAAAACGTGTTTAAACAAAATAAATGTTATATACACAGAAATATTTACATTAGGCAATTAACCCCGAATTATAAAATAAAAAGCACCATTTTGTAAGTAAAAACACACATACAAACGCACAAAATATACATATTAAATACATTACATCATATAACAAGTCAATCGTAATCACCAATTGAATATATAGCAATAAAGTTAAAATTAAAAAAAAAAAAAAAAAAATGTCACTAATAAAAATAAAACATTGAAATGTTAATTTATCGTGATGTAGGTACATACGAGCAAGTAATGGGTAGCAGCCGAGTAGACAATATCGCATTGCGGTGGCCCGTCGCTATACTACCTATTGTCGGCTCCACTCGGTTTGGCCACTACCCGTGGATTTATCTTCAGTCCGCCGCCACCGTTCAAATATCTTTTGTGCACATCAGCTACACTTTTGGACGGCTGTCGGTTATCTGAAAGTTTCTTCTTAAGGCCCACCGTGGCCGTAGTCGCGGCCGGCTTGATGGGTACAATCGGTTTCGAGAACGTAACGGCCGGATTGCTGGATGCGACCGACTGCTTTGCGTCCAACACGTCCGGTGAACGGTTCATCGAACGGTTCTCGTCACAGTTTTGCACCAAATCTGGCCGGCCATACGGCACCGTTCGTAACTTAACTTCCTCAGGAAGCTTGTACAGCACCGCGGTGGGAGCCGGTTTGAGATTCTCGTACGTTTGCTGTGGCCGATCCGCCGTCGCCGGTTTGCTCGTGTAAATTGACTCGTGGTTGCGTTCCTGAATGGCCGACACGATCTCGCCCAGCAATGAGCTGTCCAGTGACCGGGGAATTTTGTACGCGCTCTCGTCATCCAACTCTCGAGGTATCACGGCCGGGCTCTCGTCAATCACCGAGTAAATGTTTTCGTGTCGCGTCGCCGTCCTGTCACTGTCGTCGTGCGTTGTCGCCAGCCGCCGCGTCGGTGACCTATTCACCGTGTCCGAGGATTGCTGCCGTGGTACCTGATAACCATCACCCTGGTGGCACGACGTTGACTGTGACGGCGGAGGTTGCGGTGGTGGCGAAGTGGGTCTCGAACAAGTGGCCGTGGTCACAACGGGCACAACCGCGGCCACGCTAGTCGGTCGCTTGGACCTCATTGACCCGAAGTTAGGCACGGACGGTCGGTGTTTGGTATTGTTGGCCGTGCGCAAGCTTTGAGCCCTTAGCACCACCGCTTTGTGTTGGTCTGCCTCTAGCGGCAACGGTTCCGACGGTACGTTTATCTCGTTCTGCAAGATCGGCTCTGATATCTCAAGGTTTTTGAGCACATCCTTATCGAACTTGGAATTGGCCCGCACGGCTGTAGGTCTTTTTTCCTCGGGCTTCTGGTTCTTCATAAAGGACGTGATCCTACGCAACGTCGGATATCCTCCTGCACCACTGCCTACGCTTCCGGTGTTCTTACTCTCAACCGCTATCGTACTTACTGGCCTGGCAGTAGTCGGCACTGGAGGTGCTGGTTTTAATGGCACAAACACCAACTCATGTACGGCCAGTGAAGTGGTCGCGTCCAACACTGGTTGTCCAATCTCTAGCCTTTCACTTCTTGATATGTTCTCATTAGGCATAGTGTTGGCCATAGAAAGAGGAGGCACACAAGGAGCCGGTCTTATTGGTGTTCGTGAAACAGCAGGTTGTTCTTTAGCTGCTAACGGTTTAATGCTAAACCCTTTGTAGTTGCCTAAAAGTGCCTTATGAAGTACTGTTGATTTATCGTTGTTTATCAACAGTGTATTTGAAGGTGATACAATTCTGTTCAGTTTGTTACCAATTTCTGCATCAGTACTGTTAAAAGAAAATTTTAAAATTGTTATCACTGACAAGTGAAAAGCCAATAGTGTGTCAAGCTGTTTACAATAAATCAACATACCAGTTCAAGTAGTGTTTATTTACACCCAATTAACCCAGTAATGTGAAATGGATTTCAATAAACAGTTATCAAGCAATGATGGGTTAATATTAAAAAGAACATTATGAAAAAAAGTTTTAAAATCAAGAAGCAACAACATACATACACACACACAGAAATATATATTGTATAAGTATTTATAAATGCATGGCAGATATACAGATAAATAGATTTTAGAATTTTACATTTTATTATTTACAAGATATTAATTTAATAGAAACAAAAATAAAAAATTACCATGAAAGTAAAAGTGATTATGAAAATAATCACACTTTTATTTTATGATTCAAACGTAAAAATGTACAAAAGTATATTTTCTTAATAGGTATTAATTTACTGAGTGAAGTAGTATTATTAAAAATATTTAATAATGGTTTTAATATCAAATAAATCATAATAAAATTAAATATATTATAAATAACTGGTTATAAACAAATTATTTTGAATCTCTCCATACACCATTTTGTAAATAACTTTTTACTTGAGGATTAGTTGTGGACTTAAGAGTAGTTATAACAATATCACTTTTTTTCAATTGAGATATTTTTGCATTATTGTACTTTGATTGTGGTACAGAACATGCTTTGTTGACATAAGCATTTTCTAAAATTGTGTCATAAATTGGCTCAGACATATTATTATGATAAAAACTATTAGCTTCAGAAGGTTCTGAATAAAAGCTATTATCATTGTGCGTGACTAGGGATGAAACAGTGTTTATACTAGGTAGCGGTCTAGTTATAGTTGTAGTGTAAGCATAGCTATTACTATTATCACTACCAATGACCAAATTGTGCAATTTTTTTTTAGATACATACGATAACATTTTTCGATTAGATTTATCCCAGTTGGATGATGAATGATGGTTCTTTGAACAATATGCGAATAACAAAACAGCTAATAACAGTGGAATGGCACCAATTGTTAATACGTACATTCCAACTATGAATCCTTTATCTGAAATTGTGTACATGTAAAAATTTATAACACCAATACATTTTTACAATGATTTTTTAATTACTATAAGGACTAGAAGCTGGTCCAGAATCAATACTTCCACCAGGACCAGGATTGTCACAGTTAGGTGGCGAATACCCAATTTTACAGTGACAATTGCCCATATTATTACACATACCATTACCATGGCAGTCAAAAGGACAAGCTTTATTTTTGGCTCTTAAATCACTTATTTCCATACATTTTTGATTTATACACATCTAAAAAGTAAAATAATAAACAATTAAAAATGCAAAATAATATAAAAATGTATCATAATTATAGAAACACACACCTTATTTTCACCACATTTTGCACCATCTGGTGTTAAGCCAGGATCCACTTCATTAAGACCCAAGTCAACAATTGCTGTTCGACAAGCTACTAATGATCCATTATTGTTGATAAATTTATGTGATAATGTGGAAACATTCTCCATCCCAAATTCTAAGCGCTCATTTTTGTGGTCACAATGTAACATTCCGCATTGAGAATTTCTAGTTAAAATAATAATTAAATTAACTAATGAATTATTACAAATAAAGAAAAGCATCTTACTCGGTGTTACATTTGGTATAGGTCTTGTTTAAACGATTGTAACCACAGTTACCCACAGTTGTCCCTTGTTTATTCAAATCGTAACATTGGAATAATGATGATTCACCAGTAGGACCCCACAATAAACGACATTGGTCTTCGTGTGTCCGACAAGATCCTTCATAGCAAAATGCCTTTAAAATAAATTAGATGATAAAATACATCTTAATCTTAAAATTAGCTCTTTAGGTTTTAAAAACTTACTTTTTTTTTTTCACAAGTAGATCCATCAATTTTGAACACATTATTAGGACAATATTCTGATTCTCCTGTACAATACTCAGGTAAATCACATTCATGAATAGCTGATCTACATTCTAAACCAGCAGGCACCAGATTGCAAGTCTAAAAAAATGTAATATAATTTTTATATAATGCAAAAAAATAAAAATATTTCTAAAAATAATACATTTAAATCACAACACTGTCCCGTAGCACAAGTGGCATTTTCAAATAATTTACATGTTTCTGAATTGCAGCATGGATTGTTGCACAATTCTTGTATACCACAATCACATTCTTCACCTTCTTCTACAAAATTATTACCACACACAGGACTTCCAAATAATCTAAAAATTGAATTATATCACATTTTTACATACATTTAAATTAAAGATGTAGTCGAAGTATTTAAATCTCTATTAAGTATATTTGACCTTTTTGGTTTATTCCTCAAACAGTAATCCATCCCATGTTCAAATGCTAGTGCTAAATATTCCATACTACAAGAACTCCAATGGGTTGGACTCAACGCTCTATAGTAAAATAAGATAATAAGTTTGAGATTGCAAATATTTTTAGCAACTATTTTACCCTGAAGAAGGCGCCATAACACATCGTTCATCAGGACATTCACAATCAGTTGTATCGTGTTCCATGCCCAAATTGTGGCCTATTTCATGAGCTATAGTCGTAGCTACCACACCTTTCACTAAACTATGGTCACTGTTTACACCTCCACTGAATTCGTAAGTACATATAGGACCTTTTAAAGCTTTACCAACAATGCCTCCATCAAATTGTATTTTTCTAAAAAAAAAATTAAAAAATATATTTACAACACAAAAAAATTGTATACACAATTTTGTATGCATGAAACATACGTAAGTAATTGAGCATTATCGTTTGGATGGTCCTTAACAAGGTATTCCCGACGATAGTGTAGAAAATTGGTTAATGTAGTGTCACCATTTGTCACTATTGAAATTTGATCACGTTCAGTCCACACAACAACTCCAGCAAGAGTAACGAATATGTTTAATGATATGTAAAGCTTTTTTAAAAAAATACAATGATATAATTTCAAGTAGTGCAGCATTAATAGATATTTATTTTATTAAATAAAAATAAAACTAACAGAATTTATTATATTTGCAATATCTTTAGTATGCTGATAAACTTTTGATAATTCACTATTAAATGATTTATAATCTTCATTATCAACAACAAGAACTAATTCGATAAATCTAGATTTATCATTTTGATTATATGGTCCTTGTAGAGATCTTTTAGTTCTTCTTTCCTACAAAAATAATACCCATATAATACTCAGAAACTAATGATTTTACATTATTGTTTCCAACGAATTTTACTTACATGTTTGATTTGATTAGGTATGAATTCTGAGAATGTATTGGGAAATCCTAAAAGTAAAATAAAATGTTCTATTAAGTTCAAAAAATAATGTCACATTCACTTACCACAGGTATGATTAGTATTAAGATCATCATGCCTGTATAATACGTGACACTTGTAACCTAAGTCACATTCAATATTTTCAATATAATGGTATGAACTTCCATCAAAAAACATTCCTCTACACAAATAATAACATAAAAGCATTAGTAAAATTAAATTATACAACAAATTACTAGTATTGTTAACCTTATTCCATCACAGGTGGATATTGCAGCCCAAGAACTAGGAGAGTCCCGTACTTTACCATTATAATAACAAAATTCGAGTTCCTGAAACCAATAATAGTAATAATAATTAAAAATTAAAAAGAAGTTAATTAATAAAGTATGAGTTAAAATATTTACATCAGCGTTTGGTCTATTTATAACATAATCTCCGTTTTTCTGATGTTTTTCAAAATAACTAATAGGAATTAGCTCTCTGTGAATGATAAAAAAAAATAACAAAATAAATCATAATTAACTTCAAAATACTTTGAACTTACTTGTTAAGACTAAGATCAATAGTATATTCCTTTCCTTTATCGATAAATTTTACTGTAATTCCATGTATGTGTTCTAAGTCATTCTAAAAAATTAACGATAATCAGTAAACATTGTACGCTAACTAATTATTATTTTAAATACTAATACATAAACGTAAAATCACAATACGATTATAGATCTATAGATGTATCTAGGTTCTAGATCTAGATGATGATTACAATATTCTGAAAATCAATTCACGATATTTAAATATCTCTGTGACTGTATATTCGTTTAGAAATTCTAAATATTATATATTTTTAATTTGACTGTTAATGGCGGAATTTTTATCACAAAACGATATTTTTCATTTTTTTCAGAAGATAACGAAATCCAATATTCAAAAATGTATATTATTTGTTCTCCAATCTACTCCAATGGTCTTTTGAATTATTTTAATTTTTGAATTTCTTCAAAATGAGAATACATCCTTATCATAGATGAACCAAATTATTTTTAGTATGATTCAAATGGTGTCTATACTCATGAATATATAACATATAAGTTTTCTAATTGGACAATAAATGAAAAAAATTGTAATAAAAAAGAACCGGATGGGTCTCGCTCTGCTGTACAGTTGGGGGTGGAGTGCACCTCGTTCATAGGATAGATCATTACAATAGATTTGTTAAACTTGAATGCAATGATAGGTATCATTGTATACGAATAACGATCCTGAACAGAGATGATATGTTAGTCTAGTATACTGAATAGGTATATTGAATAATATATTATGTTATATTTCAATTGAAATATAATATCAATACTTGCTTTTCAAACGCTTATAAAAAATTATTAAGCCTATGGATTTGAATAAATTTGAAATGACATTAAAAACAACAAATGTGGGATCTTTTATTAAATTTTTAAGTATTTTATAAAAGCCAAATTATTTTATCAACAACTATAAACAAAAAATGTTTGTCTAAAATGGGTATATAATAATATAGTATTTTATATTTAAATTGAAGTATAATGCAATAGTATGCAATTTCGTAAAAATTTAAATTTCAAACAGTCATAAAATTTTTTCCTTTAAGTCTGGTAGAATTTTTTTTACAGATTTATGAAAAGTAACTTATGGACAACCTAGTGTTAAAATTTTAAACCTTAGTTATGGAAAGAAAAAATTTTATAAATTTTCAACTACAAAATAACTTGCAAATTATTGCGATTTTAACATATTTTATACAAATTTTAACTTTATGGGCTTTTAAAAAAAATTTGAGAGAATAATCTCCGATATTTTTTAGTAACAATTAGTATAACTTATAATAAATCTTGTATTAAATTTTCAAGAGTTTTCGGATAGCCAAATAAATATTATAGATATTCCAAAAAAAAAAAACTTACAAAAATCGAAAATTTAAATTGTCTATAAATAATTCAAAATAAGTCAAAATACTTCGAAAACGTTACCATAGATAGAGAATGCCAAAATAAAGATTTGGTGAAAATTTCAAATTGTTACGGTTTTTCGTTTTTGAGTCAGAACAAATTTCAAAAAACGATATCATTTGTCAGTCTGGAATATTATACATTATATTATATTTTACATGTAATTTTATGTCAATATTCGCTGTTCAAACGCTTATAAAAAAAATTGTGCTTATGGATTTTAATAATTCTTAAATGACAATAATAAATACTTCTGTGGAATCTTCTATTAAATTTTCAAGTCTTTTGTATTAGTTAATTTTTTTTATCACTGATAATAAAAAAAAAATGTAAAAAATTCAAATATTTAAATGCCTGTAAGTGGTTTAAAAATCAATGTAATATTTTGAAAAAATATGACACAAAGGAAATGCCTATCTTAACAACTGGTAAAAATTTCAAGTTTCTGCGATTTATACTTTTTGAATAATATCAAATATTTAAAATCGTTTGAGGATAAATTGCTATTTTATGAAATTTCGTAAAAATTTAAATTTCAAACAGTCATAAAATTTTTTCCTGTAAGTCCATTAGAAATTTTTTTAAAGATTTTTGAAGAGTAGCTTATGGATATCCCAGTTTTAAAATTTTGAACCTTAGTTACAAACAAAAAAAATTTTATGAATTTTCAACTACAAAATAACTTGCAAATTATCGCGATTTTAACATATTTTATACAAATTTGAACTTTATGGGCTTATAAAAAAAATTTGAGTGAAACTATCTCCGACAGTTTTTAGATACGATAAGTATAACTTATAATAAACCTTGTATTAAATTTTCAAGAGTTTTCGGACAGCCAAATAAATTTTATAGATATTTAAAAAAAAAAAACTTACAAAAATCGAAAATTTAAATTGTCTATAAATAAGTCAAAATACTATGAAAATTTAACCATGTATAGAAAAAACCAATATAAAGATTTGGTGAACATTTCAAGTTGTTGCGGTTTTTCGTTTTTGAGTTAGAGCATTTTAAAAAAATGTAGTTTGTAAAAATGTGATTTTGCGTAAAATTTTCTGTTTTTTCGTAATTTTTTTAACGTTTTTTTTCGATTTTTGTAAAAGGTATTAAAAAAGTTGTATTTTTTGACTCGCCCAAGTACCATCTGCACTCACTTTTCTTTCAGAAAAGTTGCTGTTTAAGAAAATCGAAGCATTTCTACCGCCAAAAAAGGTGTCGTCACACACACAAAAAAAAAACACACATTGTAAAACCAATAGATTCCATCACTCCGTTCAGAATCTAAAATAATAGTAGTGTAATATTTTTATATTTATTAAAAATGAGCGATTAACGTTACACAAAGAATTGCTGCATGCGATCAAAATTCAAGTTGTGGACATCCGGTCAGACTGAAACGTCTGGAACACTAATAATAATTTTTGTTGTTAGAATTGCTGAATAAAATTGTCATAATATTGCATATAGTTTTGCTACGAAAATGTTAAATGAAATTCATCTGAATTGTTTACGATGTACTAAACGATTACCTATATATTATAATACTATAACATTAGTTAATAATTTATTGTTTCTTAATGTAGGTATTTGATTATTAACTATTTATTTATTTACCATTATTGAGGAAGAAATGATGATATCGTATATAAAGAAAGAAAATATGTAATGTATTACTCACAACATTTTTCCTGTTTGAACATTACGTACACAAAGTAAAATTATTCATAGTGAATATAATAAATTCATAAACGTTCATGAGACTTGAATTACCTGTGGTATGTCCACCAGATAAGACGATTTTATTATAATTAATATAAATACCGGCACATAGCCATAAAGGTGTTCAGAAAAATTATATTCATAATAATTTAATTTTATGAAATTGAGACGCACGATAGCGATATAGTGTGTCAAGCAATTAGCAAAGTTCAAGCTCCCTGGTAAGATGAAACTGGTGACGCAAAAGCCGTGTTATATTAATGAACGACTTGAAGCCACTTGGTCCTTAATAACTCAAAATTTTTATAAAATAAGCACATTTGTTTATTAAAACTCCAAATTTCATAAATACAGCTTAAACGGTTATTAAGATACTAACGTCTAAAAATTGGCATATTTATCATTGGCTGACATATAAATCAAAAACCTAAAGAACCCTCTTAATTACAGAATCTAAAATATTTTATAAATTTAATGAGAGAAAATGAAATAAAATAAACAAAACTAATTTGTAAGACATAATATAAACTTTTATAAGAAGCCAAAACCTTTATTTGATATCTTATAGTCATCATAATTTTCCAAAATATTCTATACATTTAATCATAACTATCAAATTTGGTGAGTTCAATACGCGCGCGGCAACCATTATTGAAACGAGTGTCACCGACCGCGGCCCTTGTTCTCTTGATCTCTTCTTTCATATACCGATATACCACAAGCACGAATTAAGATATACTGGATACGGAACGGGCGTTTATCAGTTAATACACAAACCTTCTTAGACTATGGCACTTAGATCATATATGTATATGATCTAAGCTATGGCAAGACACACAGCGCTAATCGTGATATATTCTGATATGTGATAGCTTACTTCTAATAAATAATGTACTAAATTGATAGCTGTTGACTTTAATATTTTATAGTATTTTTATCTGAATTAACATTGACTAAAAATAAAGTTGGTACAGCTCCTTCTCTTAATAGAGCTTTTTCTAAAATATATCTTAGGTAAAATCAATTTTGGTGTTGAGTAAGTAAGAAAGAAGGTGATGAAAAAAATATCAATCAATATTATAAAATATGTTTACTGAATAAGCACTTGTTCCTTGTCCAGAAACCCAAGTATCAATTATTGTTTTCTTTGGAAAAATGGTCACCGCACACTCTCGATCATTTACCCAGAGTTATTCCCACTACTTTCCCATTTTTCATGGGCATTTTTTGGTACCTATTGAAAACCGTGATTTACCAATTTATTTCAAGAAGATTTCAAGTATTTGTGGTTTTTCGTTTTTAAGTTAGAGCAAAATAAAAATATTTATTTTGGCAAAAAGTGTTTATGTATAAAAATGCCTGTTTTTCCGTTATTTTTTGGAGATGGTTTCCTTATGCTTTTGAAAACTGTTGACAATTTTTACTTAATAGACTCCCTAA
The DNA here is from genome assembly GCA_025469195.1 of Chaitophorus viminalis. NCBI lineage: Eukaryota > Metazoa > Arthropoda > Insecta > Hemiptera > Aphididae > Chaitophorus > Chaitophorus viminalis. The sequence goes on from JAIPRK010000481.1 coordinate 147,467, forward strand.
AGTCCCTAAGAAGATCGCTAAGAAGCATTTTTACTGCTCCAAAATGTGTCATCAGACACACACATAAAAACAACATCATTTTAAAATCAATAAATTCATCACTGCGTTCAGAATCTAAAAATGTAGATAATAAGTACATAATACGAGTTGATTATATATTTATAATTTATTGATTAACATCATGAATAAGTATGACTAATATAAGTATATAACTAGATTTGTTATAAATTATAGACTTCAATTTTCAATATTAATGTAGTACAAGTGACAATAGGAGTTATTACGGACTAATAAAATATTACTGTATGTTGTACTATAATAGTATTTATAATTAATAGTTGTCTCTACAATACACGTCAGAGCCGCGTTTAACGGAGGGCAAGGGGGGGGCAAATTTTATAGTGCTTGATAGGGCGGCAAATTTTGTAAATTTATTGTTTTTGCATTGTACCCTTGTATTCTCCCCGTTTATACGCCACTGACTGTGATGAACATAATTTTGAATCATAATTTTCTTAAGGGCAGCACATTATAATTTGGCCCGGGGCGGCAATATAGCTTAACGCGGCACTGAATTGCACGTACATTATAATATGTGTTATAATAATATGTACATTATAAATTATAATATTATAATGTAATGAATACAAAATAATATTCTTTGAAACCCTCACGCACAAACACTATCATCATCAATTTATCATTTTAATGTTGCATTGAGTTATCAGCTACTGACTCGGGACTAGCCTTCATTTGATTATTAAAATAGGAATAACCTAATTTATATATATTGACAATATATAGCAATAAATGAACAAAGTATATAGTTGTAGCCAGTTTAATAATATGTAATACCATGTTAACATTGAAGTACTCTAATTATTTGAAAATAGATGAATTCCTAATACATTCATCATTAATTAAATTATATTATAATTGTATATACAATTTTGTGTGAAATACATTTCTTATTATAATAGTATCTTATGTATATACAAGTACTACTATTAATATATTATATAAAAATGCACTCACCGGATTCGTTTTGGTTGAGTGAATCTCTCTTTTGTGTTTTGCATGAATTAACTTGGGTACAATAAATGAATAAGCATTAAATTGCTTATCAATTTGGTCAGTTATTCCACCTGTGAAATAAAATTATACGATTAACAATTTATAAAAAATTATAATAATATTTTGTAATTTATTCAAGATTAAATATCCAGCTACAAAATATGCACAATATGCATATAACTAAATATTAAATATTATATATATAAAATATAATATATGGCTTATACTATATACATAATATATATATATATATATATATATATGTTAAAAGTATTAAATATAATGATTATGGTTAGTACATTTTAGACTCTCATCAAACAAGATTAATATTTTTGATTTAAACAAATGTAAAATTAACTTTTACATTATAGCTTATAATGTAAATATGTAATGTATTAATCATGCATTTAAACCTTTTAAAGGGTACTAAAGCAGTGTCATATTTATTTCTCATCCAATACTCGTTATTGTGGTCAGGTGAGAAATATAACTCTTACTAATAGTATATATTATACATATATATCCGTATGTTACTAACATTTGTCTAAAGGTAAAATCTATCTAATACTCGAACATCTAGTACTCGTTATCGTGGTCAGTTGTTCCAGTGTGAAGCGACTTCAGAGTGATAGATTATAAGCCCTGAGAAATCTTATTCGGTAATTCTTCTGAGCAGTACTCGTTATCGTGGTCACCAGAAGAAGAACCGGATAGGACTTTTACAACAGTCAACAGATATTTTTTATTTACTTGTTTGATGATATCTGTTTTATACGCCAAGATTATGTAAGGTGAATACGACAGTTGTTAAGATTCCGTCTTACAAACGTATAACATAGCAAATCTGTGTTCGGCAAAACCGATTTTGTGTTATTACTTTATTAGCTTTAGCCTTTAATATTAAAGTAAATTAGCCTATTATCAAATTTAAAGAGTAAAACGTTATCTGTACGATGGCAATACGTTTTTACGAGTTTTATTTTTTAGTGAGTTATGATTGTGTAGAAATGTAAAATATTACAATTTAAAAATCTTACGACTCCTTCAAAAATAAAGAATCACAAAATACTTATGTTATCACACAGATAATGTTCTTCCCTTTAAGTTTTATAATGGACCAATTAACTCTAATATTAAAGTTAACAACACAAAATCGGTTCTGCCGAGCGCAGATTTTCGATGTACATTTGTAAGCCGGGATCACACTCGTGTATTTGAAAAATATCCATGAATACTCAAATAATCGGCAAGTTAAACGAATAGCCAAATACACCAATCCCACGATGTGTTTCATATTCGTTAAAGTTCAATTATTCGCGATTGTCATGTGCCTAGTGACTACTTTTGACAAAACATTTATGTTGAACAATATGATTTTGATAACAATTAATTTGATAACATTTCGTTAAACGTTTTCTAATTTTCTGTAATCGCAAATTTGAAATCTTATTTTTTCTAGTCTATTTTATTTATTACCCACTGTTTGGTGAAATGAGTCTTTATTTTAAGCTCTTGAATAGTGGATGAAAAATTGAGTGTGTTGTGTATCCTCACCAATGCGTCATTAACCAAATTTTGGTTTTTGTGGTCTGGATTTTTTGGATTCCAAATTGATGGATCTAGTTTATACACAGCTTCAAAAACTCTAGACACATTTCGTTTGACCATTCCATAATACTATATATTATTAAACAGGTAGTAACTAGTAATATTATTTATATATTAATACTGTTAATCGCTTATCGTCTCATAAAATAAAATAAAACGTGAATCATTCAAGTTGAATATTGAAATAAAAATATAATATTATTTATATGACCGTTAACAGAGTAACAAATTACAATTAATAAATTGATAATATGACTGATAACAAACCGAATGTAAATATCGTTGCGTCGTGGGAATGTACCAACGAAGATCTATTTTGGTGATTAAATTATCTTTGACTCGTGTCACATTTTCCGAAAATCCGTGGGAAGGTGGAGAATAACGAATATTCGTACAAGAACTCCATTCCCACTACTTGGCGAGTATCCACGAATACTGAATATTCGTCAAATACATGAGTCGCGGGATCCCGTGCGGGTGTGACGTCTTATTAATATGAATTCGGTTGTTTTTTACATAAATATTTTAACTTACAAGAGCTATATGCTTATTCAGAATATTTTCAGAGTCAAATTATAAAAGGAATATTTTATTAAGTTTAATTTTTCTAAAAAATATATACTATTCCATTTCCATTCATAGGTAGTAATAATGCATGCAGACCACATGGACATGAGAACAATACAGTATTCAAACTACAAATTAATAAAAGCCGGAAACAAACATATGGTAGGTAGAATTTAAATTAATTTTTAATAAAATAGAACGTTAACTGTTAACTCGTGGTCTTATAAAATCGATTTAAAGTCAATTTTGTTTACTAATTAATCATAAGTTATATCTTATTTACTCTTATTATTATATCAATAATTATTACATAGATTAGGACCTAGTATTTTTTTTCTTTTTATACCCCGAGACATTATTATTTAGTCATAAATGCTTTTAAAAATAAGTTATATATTTGTATATATTTTACATTCTATGTTGCACCAACCAAGTTGTACCACCTAATAATACAATTATTATACATAATATATGCCACATGGTAACTTAAAATATAGTTTTAAATAATATAAAGATTTAAATATATACATTAATGTCATAAAAAATCTAAATTGTAAATAGATGTTACATAAAACTATATAAAAGTATTTTTATTACGAATAATTACAATGCAGATACATTAATGATATATTTGCTCTTTTGTTTAATTTCACTAGCTATACGCCTTATCTTAAGACCTATATGGACACCATTAAAGCACATCAAATGAATTTATTTATTAATACTTAACATTTTCAAAGCTATAATTAATTAATAAAAGTCAATAGTTGCTTGCTTCCGTTTCAAATAAACGCTTAGTTGAAGTACCTAGTTATTTTAAAATACGAAAACTAATATGAAATGAAGACATTACAATTAACGTTTTCCACTTATTCAATCAACTACGTTAATAACAATACAATGAAATATCAATAACATATAAATAACATTAAAGTAAATTAAATAATTTACGTTAAAGTAAACGATGTATGTATTGTGTTTCAAGTAAAATTATACATTGTATCATAAAAATAATAATAATATAATATACCAAGACAATTTGAGTGTTATATAATCAACGCTTACATATTCTGCTCTTGGGCAAGACGAAACAATAAAATCAACAATTTAGTACACTATATTATCTTAGAAATGATAATAAATGCCATACATTTTTTGATACACATTATAGACAATAAGATAAATTTTCAATGTGAAATTAGAAATAAGCGTTTTGTTCAAATAAAAATAATTCATCAAAAGAGTGAAAACAGAATATATAACTATATAAGTACCATAAGTTACCAGTATTAAGTATAATCAAAATTTTTATTCCTACCTATACTATAAATGGACAACTAAAATTTGCATTTAATGTTTTTCTATAGAAATTTACTATTTAGAATCATTCTTTAGCAATAAAGAAATATTTAACAGTTAACTTATAACTACCTATAAAAGGAATACCAATATATTAAAATAAAAATAGTTAAGAAACTCGACTATGTAATAAACTGCGTTGTATTTTATATTAATGAATGATGTATCTTTTGTTTTGTGAAATTAATTTATAAACAATTATTACTAAGACAGGAGTCGACAAATTAAAACTATGTGTTGTCAAAAACTTGTTTTACATTTCATAAAAACAATTTTTATACTGCTCAAATCATAATTTAAACATTTAAAACTGTTTGTATATGTTTTGGTTATACTCATAAGGGGGAAAAAACAAAGCATTAAACAGTTCTATGAGAACTACAACTTGCAGTGTATATTAATAGTAACCACGAACGTTTATTTCAACGAATTTATAATACTTTTATTATAAGTAATGATTGTAACAATAATTTTTGTATTTGTATTCGGTAAGAGAGAAATATTGAAAAATAATTGAAGTCACATATTTTGATTTATACAAAAAAAAGAGTTTACTCAGGTTTTAGCATATTACCTACAATTATTATTCTAATGTTTTCGATAGAGTAGATATTTAAAGCAGACTTATTATGAAGAATTATTGTTTATGTTTGTATAGAGAAGTTTAAAAAACACATACACACGTGACACGTATGACTTACGATCGTGTTTAAAGTGGTTTAAACACATCAATGTATACATGTTTAAAAATACAAACAAACTTTATTTAAGAATTTTTTTTTTCTTCATTCACCAAAAATTAATCATTATGCAATTTTTATTTTGGCAACAGTAGACAATTTATCAAAAGAGACAAGTTAATCTAGTTTCAATTAAAGTACTTAGGACACTCGTCCATTCGATTTTGTTTACAGTTCGGTGTTGTCGTGTAGACTGTTGTGGGGCATACTTTATTTATAGTAATTCCATGTGGCAGTATATTCATTTGGCTAGTAGGTACGTCTTTGACAAAATATTTTGTACACTTTTATTTGATTTTTACCATATTATAGATGTCTATGAAACGTTCTATTAGTATGATTGATCAATAAAATAGAATATAATTCAGAAAATAAATTTAGGTCAAATTGTTTGGATACGCATATAAATTGTAAACAATACTTTAAATGTGTCAATAATTGTATGATAGTAATGTTAAACAATTTTTAAAATACTAGCGACAAAACAGAAAGTCGAATCAGGTAATTGATGCGGTACCATAAACGAAGTTATTAAAGTCGACTGCACATTTGGAAGGAATATGAGTCATAAGCCATAGCACACGTATAACAATCATAAGCAAACCCATAATATATCAATAAGTTTTATTCTTTGAAAAATAGAGATTTCCTATACTTAGGTAGATATAGGGACTGATTTACCAATAGGCTGAATATGCTACGCTATAGGGCGCCAACGGGTTAATGATAATTTTGAGACGCCACAAAATAATTTTTTATAAACGTAGAACTAATAGAAGCCGTGAATTAACCCAAGCATACTGACGACAAACCCCTTAATCAGGCACTGGGTAGATACTATATAATAAAAACGGATCATTCGATATAATACAATTACTTAATGGTATATTATAATACCTACTATCAGAAACATTAACTTTGCAGTCTTCTGACAATGTCTTTTTGTTTCGATTTAATTTTGTGTTTCATCATTTCACCATCATTTAAATAACTGATATTTATTAAATTTATTCATGTCCATGTTTTCCACTTGATTTTATTTTGTTTCATACTTTTCGTTCTTTGAGTCATAATCATTACTCATATCAATGCATATGTATGACAAATGAAAACAAAACATGAATATAAAAAAATTACATCACCATTAATCTGCGAAACGTTAAAGTGTTTAAATATCCCCTATAAAAGTAAAACATTTTCTAGACACGCACCTGTACGTATATTATACAATTTTTTTTTTCATGTTACCTTCCTACATTGTGATAATATTGTTTGGCGTTTATGACAATTTTATGTATCAAGAAAATCAAAACTGATCGATAATACCCTAAAATCTAAATATCAAAATATTAATTGCTACTTATTAATTATTTACCTAATTAATTTTTAAAATAAAATGATTACATATTATAATAGCTGAATTAACCGACCTCGCCTTGAAGTTCTTAGATAATTTTAGATAAGAGTTATTACTAATTTTATTTCAATGAATAAAAAAAGTAGGTTGGAAAAAGCACACATTCGTTGTATGTTCTAATGATATTTATTTATATACAGTATTATCTACATATACCCGAGTCGGAACTATACAAATCAACATATTAAGCAAAATAAAATATTGCCTACACTTAACCAAAAAATGAAAAAAATTACACGTACAGTTTAGAAACAACCCGAAACTGCATATATAGGCCCTAAAAAAATTCTATTTTCGAAAATCCTTTTGTAGTACGCCTACACATAGTAATTAGTACATTGAACATTCTATGTAATGGTATGGAAGTTTACGCTGAATTTCCCCGGTTCGCACGAAACAGTGTTGTCCGGGGCCAACTTTTTTTAAAATCCCTTCTTTCTCCACACCAAAAGTATTAAAGTATTAGATGAATCACTATGTAAAATTTAAATTTGATACATTTTGTTGTTCTTGTGGTATAGTGTAAAGTGAGTAGGTAATATTTGAATTTTGAATTTAATGTAAATAGATTCTACCTAATGTTACATTTTTATTTTTATTTTTTTAAAGGATATTATTTACAAGATGAAATAATTCACTATAAACTATTCGTAGAGTTATTATATTATTAATAATAAGAACTTTGAATTAAAAAGTGAACCGGAAAATACCCACGTGTTCAACAAACAAATTGAGATGATGGGAAACACAAAGACAAAAACAGTTGTCAACATTTTTTCTACTTCTTTAAGTATAAAAAAAACTAATTATTTGTTCACATAAGTTTAGTCTGGATAGTAATTATACGATATACAATATTATTTTTAAACGAACACATGCACTTAAAATTCACATGAAAACTGTACTATTTAATATGAAAAATAACTAAAAAAATAATAACTAAATATTATTAATGTATATAGTAAACAAGAATAATTAAGCAATATAATTTAGTAAGTACCTGGATTAGGGATTGTCAGCCATGATCTTCTTTTTCCGTCTATCACAAACACAACATGAAATTTAGACGTTTTCTATTTCTAACGACCAATCGATTAATTAATGTGATAAGAATTTTTTAGATAAGCTTTCCCACATTTTTTAAATTTTGTACTTAATGTACACAAATATTAACTTTTGTGCATTTTTATGTTTTCAAATTGTATAGTTTTAATTTGTAAAATTTTGGGGGAAAAAATCAAAATAGTGGTAAAGTCGATCTAAAGTAGACTTAACGAAGGATTTAAATCAGTTTTCAAAATTGTTATCGCATTAATTGAACGATCGGTATATTGGAAATAGAAAACGTCAAATCTCTATGTTGCGCGTATAGATAAACAGAAAATTATGGCTTACAATCCCACAAAATATAAATTAGATTTAAGTGACTCACGAGTTGCAAAATGAAGGTGACCGTTATTTTATTGACAAAGTATTAATGATGTTATCTTATATTGTGCGTGGTGAATATCATATTATATTATGTTGTTTTTGTGTTATGGTCATATTACAAAACAACCCTTTATAATATAATAATATGATAAATACCTACAGGCTACATATTGTTTTATTAAGAAACCTGATAGTACCCTTCTTAAGACTATAAATGTAATCCTTTATAACGTAATATAAGCGATTAGAAAATGTAATGTAAAACTCAAATGAATTTACAAAGGAAGTACCTATGGAGGAAATTAACAATAATTTTTCAAAATTAAATTAAAAATAGTGAAAATAATCATAGGTATTCCGTTAAAAATAACTCTATTCTGTATGGACAGTGAATATTACTGAACACAGCATTAATAGAAATGTATTATTATACCTAAATTAAATAGCATTAACATCAAATAAGTAATAATATACTATATAATATGATATTGATATAAATGAAAATAAATGCACAATTAACATTTTTAACTTAAATACATTTTGATCATAAACTTTTGATTCGTGTACATAGGATTGTACAAAAAAAATAAATAAAAAATATCATAGCTATTATTGTACATGTCTATAAATTTATATCTACATTTTCTTTCCAAAAATTCGATAAATCTAGGGGATAAGAGGAATCATCAATTTATTTATTTATTTAACTAGTATTTGAATATTTGTAAATGTAATATGCAATTATATGGGGAAATTTAGAGCAGATAAATTTTAAATTACATCGACTTTCTTTATTTTGCTATATAATATATTACCTACAAAATAAAACTAGACATTTTATTGATTTTTTATTAGCATAGGTAATATAAATATTTAAGTACCTTATGGCTGGTAGATATTAACCTTAATCAAAAATTTCATTTTATCTTAATAACTATCGATTTTTAGTATTTACGGTCAATCATGGCTTAGGTAATTTATACATTTTAAGACATTATTCTGAGATTTAAAATATGATGGATTTTATTTGAGCATTCAACGAGTTTGGAATTAGCCGAATTAGGTTACTCTTGGGATGATTTTTTGAATTAGGTGGTTTATCAATGATTATTCCTTTTAAATGTGTAACAATAAAAGGTACCAGGGTAATTAATATTATAAAATACACCGATTTTTTTTAAGGGTAAGCAAAGCAGGACAAGTTTTTCTTAATGTATAATTTGCTACCGATAGATTTAAAATTATAATATCAAAATAAAAATAAACCCATTTTTGCAAAATAATAGTATAAATATTAAATAATGTGTAAAATATGTATGTATGAGTTACCAAAGTAAATATTGATCAAAGTAGGAGGTACTGAAAATAAAAATATATAAATATATAACATAATAAACATCTGCTTGGCTTAACATACATGACATGCAAATAAAAACAACTTATTACAGTCCAGATGGTGGAAAAAATGGAAATGGCACATAGCAAACTCCTATTTTACTAAAATAATGGTCAACCAAAATATATGTACCTATATTAGTCAAAGACCTAAGACAATTTCCATCTGTTTTTTTTTTTTTTATTGGTATATATATTGAACAATAAAATTACCTGGATACTGGAGTTATAAAAAGTTTTATTGGTGCCTGATGATTTTGGTAAACTATTGGTTGTTATAATATTATAAGTACCACTTTCAAATTAAACTAATAATATAAATAACAAACTAGCTTAAAATAATATATTAAAATGTTAATATTTAAGTAAACATAAAATATTTAACTGTAGTACTTATTTTATTTTAGTTTCTCCAACCTATGAAATATGTTAATAAACCTTATAAAATAATGTAATTAATGTAACAAACAATAAACAATTTCTACATATTATAGGAAAATTATTTTTATAATAAAACTATAGTTAATACTACCATAATACTATCAATATAAGTACATTTAGATGATTATCATAATATTAAAAGGAAGCTATAGGTACATGGCTTTATGCCAATGTATTATTTATTGTAGTATCATAAATAATGGTATGTTTGACTCATTGCAAAGACACAAGTACAATAATTCTATAACACTGAAATGTAGAGGAACAATAAATGCTAACTATATTAAATAAAATAAATCATGTTGAAATTAAAATGATAAATTTAATTATAGATTCAATTCAGTGGATACTGGACAGTTAGTAATCCTAGATTGTTTAATAAACATATTTTTAAGATATACCTAGGTAGGTATCTTTATCATAATTTATTATTAAAATATAAAAAATTATTGGCTATAAGTTTCAAATATTTTAAAACTCCACAAAAAAACTCAATTGGAAATTATAGGATGAATTGTTACTACATCTAATACATTCCTAATGATGAATGACAGAAAAAGTTAGACAATGAATTATTCACCAATAAAACTGATTGTAAGGTATGTAATTAAAGAAAAAATAGAACATACAATAGTACCTATTTGATAAGTCTTGGCTGATGTGAAGATATTAGGAACAGTTAGTCTTAGAGATATAGTTCAATTTCTTATACAATTTTCTTATACAAAATAATACCAAAAAAGGTACTTACAGCAAACGTTGTGTATATCGAACAGCGTCAACAATACGAAAACCGCCGTTCTGATAACAGGCAATGTCCAATAATTCTTTGTATGGTGCATATCGCCGATGACCATTCATTAAGCTCGGTGTGTTGTTTCAATTGCAACAGCTATACAGGGGCGCTCAGAATCCAAAAAGTGATACAGAATTAAAAACAACTAATTACTCTAATGACGAAAAGCGAAAGAGGTGAAAAATAAAATCACTCAATCGCACCGGGACGGTGTGCCGCGATACACAACAACAACCTTAGTCGGACTAAAACAATACAAGTCTGAAAAAATACTGGGAACGATAACAGAAATCCGTATAGTCCTCTTATACGCTGGACTGAGCACACTACTGAACGACGAATGCAGTATGCAACCAGATGGGCAGTGTAATTAAATAAAATACGAGGTCTTGTAGAGAGAGAAAAACGAATAATACGAATAGATGGAAAAATAAAAAAAATATAAACCTATCAAGATTTTTACCCGTCACCACTTCCTCACAGCCGACAATTGCAAGACTTAGGTGAACTGACTACCAGACTACTGGTACGAGGAAGACCCAGCTTATTATCTTTGTCCCCTCTACCTCACCAGTTGCAATCGACCACCACCACTTGTCACGCTATCAAGGTTTAATATCAACAAAGTGATACAGCGCAGTGCAACCACATCCGGCCGCCTTGGAAGTCGTTTTGTTCCCTCGCCACCACGACGACCAAAACGTTCCGGGTAACATTTTATTGTTCTGCGGTGACAATGATGCTTCTCTACTCATATCATCTGGTCAGCACTTACAACTTACTACATAGTCACTACTCACTACTCGGTAGTAAGTAGTTAGTTCACAGTTGTAGCTTGACAGCCTAATGCCTATTTTAGTATTGTGCAATGTACACTTGCGTTGTGGCTTTGTGGTACTGCCCCGCTACAGCTTAATAGCCAGACGTGCCCACCGGCCACCAGTTACTGCAAAATACTGATACAACAACAATAATATTATTGAGTGTTGTCGCTCGCAGCTTATCGGACTTTTAACCATGATGTAATGTCATTAACCAATAATAATTATCACACCGATCGCAATGACCACGAGCCTAAGCGTTTTAGCGCCCAATATCCTCGAACATCTCTTGATCGTTGATCCTAACAAGTGTATACTTCGGTGCAATTAGTTCCAAGAGGTGATGCCCCGAACATCGACAGTTATTTTCAAGGACTAAAATTATCACGTGAATTGGCAATACTAATAGGTTATATAAATGCAATACTAGTTTTTAAATAAATAATTGAACACTTAAACCTAAAAGAAAAGAAATTAAACAAAATCTTTTAAAAAAGATAATTTCTGAGTACATCATGAGTATTTCTGAGTATATTATGATAATATGATATTATGTGTAAATGTGTTATATTCAAAAGATCGCAATACGTAGGATTAATTAATAATAAATAGACAAGTGAATGCTATGTATTATGTAATACAAAAACAATAGGTACATAAGTACACGTGATTAGAATATAATAATTTTATTTAAATAGAAATAAGTTTAGATCATTATTTTAGGAGCGCTAAACTGTACCTAAATCACTACTAAATAACAGTTTTAATTTGATTTATTATAATTAGTTATAAATTCATAATTTTATCTATATAAATAATAATAATAAAATATGGGAGTTCTGATGCTTGCAATTATTAGTAAATTCAATACACGATAATATTGTGCATATAATATTTCAAAAATATTTGTGTGCATTGGCGTCCTAGTTCTAAAATACATTTTTTAAAATGCTCTAACTCAAAAACCAAAAAACACAAATACTTGAAATTTTCAACAAAAGCTTATATTAGCGTTTTTTATTCATGGTTAAGTTTTCAAAATATTTTGAAATTTTTTAACCTATTTATAGGCAATTTAAATTTTCAATTTTTCTCAGTTGTTTTTGATAAAAAAAAAATTGGTTGTCCGAAAACTCTTGAAAATTTAATATAAGAATAACTATAAGTTATAATTATCGCAATTAAAAAAAAATTGGAAATCGTTCCACTCAAATTTTTTTATAAGCCCATAAAGTTCAAACTTGTAAGTATAAAATATGTTGAAATCGTGATAATTTGCAAGTTATTTTGTAGTTGATTATTCATAAAAAATTTTCTGTTTATTCTGCAGGTTCAATATTTTAACACTAAGTTATCCATAAGTTATTCTTATCAAAAAACTAAGAAAAACATTTTATGATCGTTTGAAATTTTAATTTTTACAAAATTGCGATTTATCCTCAAACGATTTTAAATATTTGTTATAAACTTATAACTAATAAACTATAAGTCGCAGTAACTCGAAATTTTTACGTATCATTTCCGTTCAGAATTGTTATTCGTATTCAATTATACCTATCATTGAATTCAAATTTAACAAATTCATTGTAAAGACATATCCTATAATATGTTCGTGGGGCAGTCCACCCCCTACTATACAGCAGAGGGAGGCCCATCCGGTTCTTTTTAGTATTACAAATAACAACTTTTATAGTTCAATAATATATATTACACATACACTGCATATTACATTACATATTATTATAATATGTATCAGTATTTCAGTACTATACAAATAAACAATTGTATTTTATATATTTAAGTAGTTGGCTGTGTGCAGTATTGTCAGTATAGCTATACATTTATAATGAAATACTCAGTTATAATTACTAGTGTTCTTGTTAAATATTATTAATTATTATAAAATATTTTCATTTAACACACGGTAAGGGATACCAATATGCAACATCGTACATAATAATATAATATATAGATCGTGTAATGGTTGAATAAATATAGGATTGAGTTATTTGTTATATAATGTTAATTACCGCGTGTGCCGTGTGGTGGTGATTAATTTCTTAATCATTGGTATGAATAATCCTTTGCGAATGACGAATGCTATATTACTGCTAATTAGTTCACTAGGTTCATTCTTTCACTCATGTTTCAGACTGAATAATAATTATTTGTATTTTTTGCGTTTTTTGAACTAGTGCTTATACATAGATTATATAAAGCAAATAAAATGATGCAGATAAATATACGTTATTTAACAACTATACTTTCAATTAAGTGATCGGTTTTCTCATAAAATTTAAGAAAATTGAGTAGGTACCAGGGACTGGTTTTTGGTTTTACGGTCCCGGTTCTCTATTATTTCATTACAAAGTCCTAGTACCAGTTCTGGTTTTTCAAAAATACAAAATATGGGTTAAGGGTTCCGGTTAAACCCGGTATTATAGAATTTTAAACGTAATTTTTTTGAAAATTTATATCATAGTATATTTTGACATTTATTTTTATATTTGGTGACGTGACACCACTGACAGCCTAAAACTATAATCTAAGTTAACTACGAGTTTATCACCAAACATTTAGATATATAACAGAATAACTATTATTTTTGTGGACGTAACTCGGACGTGTGAAAAATCCACGGATGCAACGCGGCTATTACCTTGACCTTATTATCTTTAAATACCACTTTACAATTATTTATTGTTAAAATTGATTTTGTTCACACTGCGACATTCAATCAGTTAACGTACAATGGAACAGTATATTTTTAATTTAAACTCTGCTCTTTAATGGAAAACCTTAAAGTAATTAAAATGTTTAGTGAAAAAAATAAACAATTATATCGTGTTAATGAATACAAATTTGGTTTCCAAAAATTTTTAAATGGTTATGTTCAGAGGTGGTCGTGTTCAAAACGTTTATGTAAATGTTATTTTAAATTGAACAAAAATAATGAAATAACTTTTAGTGCTTTAAATCGACGACGAAAATATTTTAAATTTTCAAAAATTCAGTAACAAATTGAAACGTAAAGCTCTCGATGACCCATGTGAAAAGCCATGCAAAATTCTATATCGGGAGTTGCGTCAAGGCGATGCGCGATGTAAGTACATTGACTACCTCCGATATAAATCGTATTAGAAAAAATATTCATTACGCTCGAATGCTCGATCAAGCATAATTCCAAAATTGCCAACAAATTTGAAAGAATTGCATTTAGCGCTAACCAATTTGGGTGAAATAAAAACTAATAAAGATGAGATTTTTTTATTAATAAGTAACGCAGAAAAAAATATTTACCATTTTCAACAACAAATTTAAAATTTTTAAACGAGTGTAAAGTTTTATATGTCTATGGCACATTTAAAAGTTGTCCTAAACAATTCTATCAATTATTTTTATTCATGGCCGTGCTAAAATACTACTTATGCTCCCTTAGTATTTTTTTTACTAACAGCCAACTGGCAAGAATATATCAATATATAAAGATGCGTTTAATAATTGATTAGAAAAAAAATCGTACATATTGTGAGAATATGTCGGACGCAAGTACGCAATACGGACATGCGACAAGACCATGGACGTAACTCGGACAAAATATCATTTATAGACGCAATTTGAATGTGCCGATACGGGCATTGGGCTGCGAGCACAAATTCATTGTGCCCCGATGGCCCGATGAACGGTACTAGATTTCCCCCACTGTGCCCGGATTCCAATTTTATTATGATTCACGGGATTTTGTCGGTCTTATTGACTTCGTGTTAGTGATTAACTGTACTTAACTTTGTATATTGTAATAACAGTATTTATTATTTATTTTTAAACAATAATTTTCATTTTATAATTATTTTTTGTGAAACGTATATTAAAAAGTTTTTATAGGTATATATAAAATGAATTTCATTTTATTGGAAAAATCAACAGGAATTGGTGATAAGTTCAAAGTTGTGATAGTACAAAATGAGGGAAATTTTTGTGCCCTACTTTCAATGAACTCCAAGATTTTTTCTCATTTAGACATAATACCAATCGCCATGGCCCATGAGTAAGAACTCATTTTTACTGTAATAATAATTTAACGTTTCTATGGAGTGAAAATTAATTGGTAATTACTAATTACACAATCTTGTGTGCTGAGCCAAACGATGTGAAACAAATTTACCGAAAACCCTGTTTTACATTTTATAGACCTAGTGATCCAGTCATTGAATCGTGCTATTATTTTTAATTTTGATAAAACAGATAATCTCTCCACGAGTTTACTCATTTTAGAAAAGTTTACACAACTAATATTTTTTAAAAAAAGTCATACAAAACTCACTTAATCACTTAATACATAATAGTAATGAGTTTCAATGAATTACATATGTAAGTAGATATACAATAATACATATATACAATACTAAATAATGCGTTTAGGTCGAATCAAATGTTACTATTTACAAATAGTTATGCATATTATACAAATCAATTATTTATTAACTATTTAAAAATATAATTAATTTGGTACCAAAATAATTCAATAATATTTAAACATAAAACAATTGCCGTTAGGTGTAATAAATATATTTTATTTTTACGTAGGTACATTTATTGTTTAATACTTAAATTTTCTATACAGTATAATGTATACGTTAATAAATTTGTTACAATAATTCTTAAAAGTTAAATCAACTATCAAAAGATAGTCGGTTGTATCGGTAATAAACAAAACCCGTCGCTAAATCCATGGGGGGAAATGATGATATTAAACAACAATGGGCATAATAGTTTCTTTATTTTATTTATCGTCAATAATAAATAATAATTTATGATTATTGGGTATTGCACTATAATATTAACCTAAATCATTAGAAGAAAAAAAAACATATCGTGGTCGGTTTTTTTACATTAAACATTGCATAAACTAAGATTGAATAACGCTGATGTAACGTCCTCTAAATTATTGATTTTTCTAAATATCAGAACAAATATATAATCACAGCTCATGATTATTCACTAGCCTAAATACTCATAAATTATAAATTCTGAAATATTGAAATAGTGTTTTCTTTGTAACATTTTTTTTTTTTTTTATGTCGTGACATTGTAGAAAAATATATACATCATATTTATTAGTTGGAAATACATCAAATACTGTTAATATTTATACCATTTTCAGTGACAATAGTGTATTTACTCTTTAATTTTATTATTCGCAGTAACAATAAAGTCGAATTTATAAAAAAAATTCCCTATGTGATAAAGTAATATATTTTCATTATAACGAAATGAGTATATATAATGCTGTTGAAACCAGTGAAATAGTTAAGTCCAATATAATATTATATATATACATATAAATTTAAATGTTACCATACGAAAATGATATCTCGGAAATGTATCATTAAAGATACTAAAATTTCTGCTAAGATAGTGATCATTTTTAAAATGTATATCCAATTGCTTAAAACAATTGTACATATAATATATTACTTAGATTCAAGTAGTAAAGAAACTTCAAAATTTAGGTCCGGAAGCGAACATTTAAATGTAATGTCAATGTAATTAATTATTGTAACCAAATATTAAAAGATTGACGATTGTTACATATTATGGCTTGCTTGCCTATTTCTGTTGTTTCTACTGAGAGTAATTTTTCAATTCTATAACTTTTAGGTTCGATTTCACTTATGTTATTAAAACTAATATATTTATATTTATATAGATTCCAACATATACTTCTGCAACACGCAGGAATAGTTATATTTATTGGGTAATACTTTGCATGTTAAAACTTAGATAAATAATTTGATTCAAGACGATTATGAGTGAAGAATTCTGATTTGGGTTAGTTCTGCTTAATATTCATAGACATAAAGTCATTCAAGTTGATGGAGTCATTGATTATTTTGATGACAGTAAAAATAGAATTTTGTATTTTGTACTATAATTAATTATTTTAGTGATTAATATTCAAAATTGTAAATAAAAAATAGCGGGACTCGCTTTGCTGTACCTTGTACAGTAGGGATGGGTCGACCTCAGTCATAGAGTATCTAGGTAATTATAATGGATTTTGCAAAAACGTGATGTTTTTGCAAAATACATTTTTTTAAATGCTCTAACTCAAAAACGAAAAACCGCAACAACTTGAAATTTTCACCAAATCTTTATATTGGCGTTCTCTATACATGGTTAAGTTTTCAAAGTATTTTGACATATTTTGACTTATTTATAGACAATTTAAATTTTCGATTTTTGTAAATTTTTTTTTTTAAACATCTATCAAATTTAATTGGCTAACCAAAAACTTTTGAAAATTTAATACAAGGTTTATAATAAGTTAAAATTATTATCATTTAAAAATTTCGGAGATCGTTTCACTCAAATTTTTTTTATAAGCCCATAAAGCTCACATTTGTATAAAATGTGTCAAAATCACGATAATTTGCAAGTTATTTTGTAGATAAAAATTCATAAAATTTATTCTGTTCATATTTAAGGTTCAAAATTTTAACACTAGGTTATCCATAAGCTACTCTTCAAAAATCTTTAAAAAAATTTCTACCGGACCAAAAGGAAAAAATGTTATGACCGTTTGAAATTTAAATTTTTACGAAATTGCATAAAATAGCGATTTGTTGTTAAATGATTTTAAATGTTATAATTCAAAAAGTATAAGTCACAGAAACTTGAAATTTTTACCAGTTATTAAGATAGGTATTTCTTCTAAGTCATATTTTTTTTTTAAATATTATATTGATTTTTAAGCCACTTATAGGCATTTAAAATATTCGAATTTTTTACATTTTTTTTTTATAATCTGTGATAAAAAAAAATTGACTAATACAAAATACTTGAAAATTTAATAGAAGATTTCACAGAAGTAGTTATTATTGTCATTTAAAAATTATTAAAATCCATAGGCACAATTTTTTTTATAAGCGTTTGAACAGGGATTATTGATATAAAATTACATGTAAAATATAATATAATGTATTCTAGACTGACAAATGATATTGGTTTTTTTTTCTTAACATTTATTAAGATATGTAAAATCTGTAATAGTTGTTACAATAAGCATATGAGCTGAAAAAGTACAAGTTGACGGTGAAGTCGTGAGGGGAGTAGCTGCCCAGCACTAAAACTCAACTGTTTTATGTTATAATTTAAAAGTTTAAAATATATTTGAAAAACAACTTATGGATTATCTAATGTTAAAATTATTAACCTTAAGTATAAATACCAAAAGCTTTATGGATTCTCAATTACAAAATAACTTTCAAATTTCTGTGGTTTTAACATATTTCGTAAAAATTTAAACTTTAGGTGCTTATGAAAGAAAATTTTAACTAACAATTTTCGATTTTTTTTAATTACCAAAATTAAAACTTATAATGAACCTTAATTAACACAAATTCAAGATTTTTTGAACAGCAAAATTTTTTTATAAATATTTAAAATAAAAATACTTTAACAAAATCGAAAATATTAATTGTCTATAAATATTGATCATAAAATGTCAAAATACTTTGAAAATTTAACCGTGTATAGATAACGCTTATATAAACATTTGTTGAAAATTTCAAGATTTTGGGTTTTTCGTTTTTGAGTTAGAGCAAAATAAACAAATTTATTTTATCAAAACGTGGTTTTGCATAAAAATACCCGTTATTTTATAGTTAAAAATTCATAAAACTTTCGATACTCATACTTAAGGGTACTATATTCAAGACAAGGTTATCCATACGTTTTCTCCTATAACTATAAAAAAACGACTAAACGATTTTTTAGGAAAAAATGTTTTGAATTTCTGAAATTTAAATTTTTTCGAAATTACGTACCTAATATTACGATTTATTCTCAAACGATTTTAGACATTTGTTATTATTCAAAAAGTATAAGTCGTAGGAACTTGAAACTTTTACCAATTATTTAGTTTGGCATTTTGTTAAAATTAGTTTCTTCTCAAAATATTTTACTAATTTTTAAGCTATTTATAGACCTATTCGATTTTTTTTAAATTGTTTTTTTTTTTTATAATTTTTATAATTTTTGCTGTGACAAAATATTTGAAAACTCAATAGAAGATTCCATATAAGTTGTTCTTACTTTTCAAAAAAATTAAAAATACATAGACACAATTATATGCAATATAACTATATAAGTGACAAGTATTGACATAATTTTACAATTTAAATATACCTATTATATAATAATATATATTATATGATATATCCTAGACTGATAAATCATCTCCGTTCAGAGTCGTTTTTCGTATGCAATGATACCTAGCATTGCATTCACATTTAAAACATCCATTATTATGACCTACTGTGTCTGTGTGGCTGAGGTCCACTCCACCCCTACTGTCTCGCAGAGCGTGTTTTCAGTTTTTTTATACCACATTATTGCTCAGTATTGAAAAGATGTTTCATATCAAACACTCAATTATTCACGCACGAAATTTTATGAAACAATATGAAATTTGAAAATAACATTTATAATGAGTGCATAATTTTGAGATATTACATTATCAATGTCGGTAAGCTGCAATTTACGCATTACCTAATACCATTGATAATAAATACTATATAAATACATTGTTTGGCATTTCATACAACACATGCGGTATTGCGGCCATGCGGTAATTTTATAATAATTTTATAGATTGCCCGCAAATATATATGTTTTGTATTACATACAATTCCTATTCATACCATGATTATGCACATTTCCGCTTACAAATACATTATAATATTAGAATTGTCGTCATTTTATTTTAAGTTATTAGGTAATGCTACATGTATTAGAAGATCATTTTAATGGTTTTAAATTGAAGTATTTAATATTTTTCTCTCCCCCCCCCCAGAAAAATATATGGTTCACAGCTACGTCACTAGCCCATGAATAAGTTCTGGTTGTAGTCATGTTATTGCATAAGTAAACAACCCGTTTAGTATAATCATGGATTTTTATTGTTTAGAACAATTTAAAGAAAATATTACCTAGGGACGTTATTTGGGAGGAGGGCAAGACTAAGCATTTGCTCAGATTAAAAAGTAGGTTTAGGCCATCTAGCTGGAACCACATAGGTCGGCCTTAGGGTATAATGGTCCAAACTCTAGACTCTAGAGCTATTTTACAAATCAATAATTATTACGTCAATAATGATTAAATTCTTAATGTCTTATCAGTTATCACTAATCTATGATAATAACTGATAAGAGCATAATACAATTGGGAGTTACCACCACGATTTCAAGCTTACTATCTATTATTTATTAATGTATGCTATTCGTGGTATTCGATATCGTAGGTAGGTAATCAGTAATCTAATCTAGCCGGATCTTAGAACTCTCATCAGGGCTCGGCTCTAGTGTAAAATAACATTTTGATGCTCTCTTGAAAAAAAAACACAGTATAATAACATTAATAACATTAATAAATTATTATATTTTTACTAAAATTAAAATTATATTATACATTTATAAGTTTATTTTACGTATTTTAATATTTATTATATAATATGTATAAAAATCAATCCTAAATAATGGAAATCTTAAATTAATTGTAAATAATATATGAGAGAGAAACAACTTTATTCTAAGCGAACTGCCCGTCTATCGGGTTGCCCAAATGACAGTGTACAGAATCAGACATATTTGTTACAATATAATGGATAAAAGTTATTTATAATTTAATGTATCTCATTTCTGTTTTATACCTATTATTTGTTTATTCTATTTCAAGAAATTATTTCTTCTCGATTTTTGCGTTGGTGAAATTGTCTATTCTTTAATATTTTTGTTCTTTCTTTTTTTTTTTTGCTATAGTTAAATATAATTTTACTAGGTACTTTAATTGCTTTACTAGATTAACGTTCTTGTCCACATGAGTTTCTTATGTAATTATTTATAGTTTTAGTTTGAAAAATTATCGTTCTGCAGTTCTGCTCCTGTTATAAACTACAGTAATATTATATTGGTATCGAAATAAAAATTATGCATTTGGAAAACAATTTAATAAATCGCTTTTATAATAAACTCATTCAAATTTTTTATTGTTTTTAATTTTTCATCTTTGATAATTGTTTTACGGATATCATTTGTCGTGAGAAGTTTAAATTATTGTTTGAATTATTGTTATATAATTACCTATGTTTGAGTGATAATTATTTAAATTTGATTAAGTAGTACGTTATCAGAAGGTGGATGCGGGTAAAGTTTGGTTGATATAAAATTATAAACTAGTATAAAAAGACTGGCTACCTATATAAAGTGAGCAAAGTTATTGGTTTTTTTTTTTGTAGATATATTATACTTCGAAGTTTTTTACTTATTGGGCCGATGATTATTATTCCCTACTCTATCAAGTATTGAAATTACGCCCCTGACCGCAACTTACAAGGGAATAGTTTAGAGTCTAAACTATTCCCTTGTAAGTATCATTCATTTAGTTATTCAAATAATTAAACGTCTAAACTTTAGACGTTTAGTTATTTGAAATGGGTAGTTAATCAGTAAATTTCATATTTCAGTCGCAGCCTTTGTTTCAAAAAGAAACCACTAGCCTTACTGTCATAACTCTGGCAACTTGCGACTGGGACAAAAAAATGCTATTGCTCTAAAGAAAACACAACCGAGCCATCGAAGTTGCGACCGCGACTGCTATTATTTTTCAATCTCGGTTACGATGACTCTAACCAGTTTAATCTTTAATTTAAATTTAAATAGTTGTATTTTGTATAGTATATCGTATACGTACTATCAATGATAACTATTTAGTTAATTTATTAAGAACCTGCTGAAATACAATAATTTATCATTTACCTTATTATTCATCCAAGTACTTAATATAGTTTGATGAACTGATAATAGTAAAACTGAGGAAAACTAAAATACCTGAAAGGCCTAAATCTAGTATGAAATATATAAAATATAAATAATATAAATTATTAGAAACGTAATAATTTGGAGATTAATATTTAATAAACAGTTCGGCTGTAACGTTCAACATAAACGCATGTAGATATTTCGTAATACTCTTAAAATTGGTAATAATTTATCAAGTACACGCAGCATTTCAAAACGTCATCTTTTAAATTCGTCTCAAAATTTTTTGTTTTACCAAATAAGTTCGCCGTTCTTGCCAATAATGATACCTGTGATAATAGTGGTACTTCCACACCTTCAAACAGATTCAAAGACGATCTCTCCAAGTCACCTTATAACGACCAGGATTTTGATCCTCTGGCTCCACCATTTTACATAAAAAACATTGCAAATTTTTCCGCCTTCAATCACACTTTGACAAGTAGCCGGCCCAAATGGTTTTACTTGCTAGTCTTCGGCTTCTCATCTCATCGTCCAACTTTCAGTTCGTATTAGCTGTAACAGAATTGTCAACCACTTAAATGAAACTAACGTCAGTTTTCATACTTTTTTACCACGCTCCCGACGTCCCTACAAGGTCGTTATCAGAAATGTACACTCTTCTACCGATATCTTCTCCATTCTGGGCGAACTTTGACATAAAGTAAAACCCGTTTATAACGCCAAAGACAAAAATAAATGTCCCCTCCCCTATTATTTGTGGAGATCTACTCGAATGAAAATAATAAGGACATTCACAGTATTAAGTCGTTACGTAATACCAATGTGATTATTGAAAAACCCCACACAAAGAGCAATAGCCTCCCACAATGCCATAATTGTCAATTTTGGTCACACGCAAAACTATTACAACCACGCCTCCCGTTGCGTTAAATGTGGCGCGGAACATCTTACTAATGAGTGCACCAAGGACCGGGATTGTTCAACCAAGTGTGCACTTTGCTCTGGTGACCACACCGCCAACGTCAGGGACTGTCCAGCTTTCAAGAAAGCCCATGCAAAAATAAGTCCTTCAAAAGCACCTACAGCCAAAGAGTCACACTCCCGTTCCAGACCGTACGCAAAAACCACTCGGACTCAAGATTTTTCTACAGATCATTTTTCTGCTATATTATCAAATTTCATTACTAACCTTAACTCTCTAATCAGCCCACTTATTACCCTCCTCTCATCAGTTCTTAATGCACTAATTCCTAAAATTAAATTATTTCCATAGTTATTACCAAAAACCTTTCTTCATGATAACATTTTAATCTTATCTAGGTTTTTATTTTATATCTCATTAATATTTAATATACCGATATAATTGTTGAGCTTAATAGTGTTTACTAAAGCTATATATAAAAAAAAAGATTTAATAAATATAAATTCTATTTTTTGAATTAATTTTTTAAATTGATTAAACGATAAAGACTCATTTCTCTAACTGTATTTATATTTTGGTGAATATATTATTTAATAACATAATATTATATGCTCTAGTTAATACTGTGTACAAGAACTTGTTCAAATTGTCCTTTTTTATTTCCTATTTAAAGTTCTCGAAAATAAATGTGCTGATATTAATATGTAAAATTATATTCACACACGTTTTGTTAAGACTAAAGTAGGTATATCAAGGTAGGTACATAATAACATAATGAGTGCATATATATCACGTATACGTAGTGATGAAATTTTAACTGATAATATAAAAGTTTATGCGAAGTGATTAATTCTCTATAAACATTATGACTTTATTTATAATATTATAATTATATTTTCCTAAAAAAAAATTAAAACACATTATGCAGTCGCTAGAATATTTAATAAAAAATAAATAAATACCTAACCATTTTACTTTTCATCTAAAGCCGAATCATGGAAGTATAATTATCGACAAAATACTATAAATTATCATGAGTTGTTTTAGTGAATAATTAAAAAAACAAAATTAGGAATTTTAATAAAATAACGTTACTGTTATAATTGCTTTAAGCAGTAAATATTTTCTCGATTCCAACATATTTATTAAAACCGAGTAAAGTGGGGTCAGTACCTAATGCTAATATGAAATACACTTTAACTACGCATTTCTTGATATTTCATCATTACATTGTACACATAATTTATAGTAATTTGTAAACCTATTATATTGTTCTCATTATTCTGTGATGACTTATTATTGAAAATTAATAAATTATTTTAAAATTATTACTAATTACTAACTAGTTATTATATTCTATCGAAAATCCTACAGAAAAGCTAAACAATTTTTTTAATTTTCTATGTAAGTATAAAAGGCAAACGTGATTGACTTACATAATTTCAACTCAAACCACTGGGTTGATCGGACTGAAATTTTGTATACAAATAGCTATTGCCTATTATGAAGTAGGCATCCGCCATCCACTAAAAAAGGATTTTTATAATTTAAATATAATATAATAAGTTTTCTAGACTAAAAAATCTTCTCCGTTCAGAATCGTTTTTCGTATGCAATAATACCTATCATTGCATTCAAATCTAATACATCCATTATAATGACCTATCCTATGAACGAGGTCGACTCCACTCCTAATGTTAGCAGAGTGAGTCCTCGGTCGGTTCTTTTTTTTTAATGGATATAATTCAATAAAAAAAATTTTTTGAGGTGACTTCGGTAGACTGCACTCTTAGTAAATACCGATGTATTTGAAAACACTGCTTAGTGCCCGTTTAGAAAATATATATGTGTAAAGTTAATTTAAAAAACGTTGAAATAACTATTAAGGAAAGTAACAATAGTCAATAAGGTACACGTTCTTACTTGAATATTTTTCGACATAAATAAATTTATTTTAACTGTGTAACAATAGTACATAACTAACTGAATATATATAATAGGCTATATATATATATTTATAATTTTAATAGCAGTTAGATTTTAAATGTAATATATTAAAAGGATTGGAAACGGTAAATTTATCTCTATCACATGCATAACGTAGCAAAAACTGACAGTTATTTATAATGTATAATCGTATCCATTGATCATAAATTGATGTGATAATATTAAAATAAAATTTGCCACATTCTTGATATTATCCTTCTAAGTATAAGAATTATTAAAAAAAGATTATATTGAAAAATTAACATTTTCGATATTTGAGCTCTAGGCGGTAAAAAAAAGCTAGTAGATCAATCTCGAATGGACATAATGACAAATTCAAATTTCTTTATACACTTTTCATTGTATCAATAGATCAATTGATACATTGGAATATCAATACATCTATTTTCACTGAATTATATTGTAATGTATAGAGATAATAAATTATCGCTTCAAATTCTCTTAATAACAAATAATTATTTATACTATAACTTGATAGGTAGTAGGTACATGAATAAAAGTAGTTAACAAAAATTTGTAAATTATTGCATTATAAACATATTTT
The DNA here is from genome assembly GCA_025469195.1 of Chaitophorus viminalis. NCBI lineage: Eukaryota > Metazoa > Arthropoda > Insecta > Hemiptera > Aphididae > Chaitophorus > Chaitophorus viminalis. Next base: position 173,412 of record JAIPRK010000481.1, read on the forward strand.
AAATGAAATAAATGTTAAACATGTTTTAAATTCTCTAACTATAAAATGTTCATTTACTACTAAATTTAACTTGAATACATTATTATTTTTCAATCTAAAATCCCGATTAATTACTTTTTTACACTTGATACATAAAAAAAAATATATGGTACTAATATTTGCTATGAATGATATAATAATAATATTTTTTATTACGGAAAAAATATTCCGTTTAAAATTATTCATAATATAACAGTATGACAGTATTTCTTTTATAATCTAAATTAAAATATAGGTAAGTAGGTACCTAATATAAATATGTATTTAACTTAAGCTATTAAAAATTCATAAAATATTATACGTCTAGTTAAATAAAAATAAATAACAATATATAAGATTACGAGTACATTTGTTCATTCATGACAATTCTGGAGTAAAATTTTAGTCATATATTCATTAAACCGTATTATGTAGGCAGTAAAGTAGAAAATAATAAGTACAGTAAAACAGTATTTCGTACAATAAATAATTGTTATTAAAATGGTTATATATATATTATATAAAAAAGTTTCTTCAAATACTTTGTTGGATTACAGTAGTCTATAATATAGGTAGTTTATATTAAATTATAAACTAGGCATATATCCAATAACTGTTAAGCAATATTTTTTTAAAATTTTTTTTTCTCAATTCCGCTCAACTCGAAAAAAGAATTATATGCTTATGCGATCAAAAAGTCAACCCTAATACTTATGGTGGGTTTTAATTATTTTATTTTCAATATGATAATATATATGAATATGATACGTTTAACAAATTTATTAATACAATAATATTATTAACAAGCTAAGATTTAAATAATATTATCATGCCTAACTGTCTTAAAGCTAACTATTATTAAAAAGTTACTTACTATTAAGACTTATAAAACTAATTATTGTCTTGATTATTATAGTATTATATAATTAATTTTATAGTAGAGGTATTTATTGGTATTAACGGAGTGCAATACTGTAACAACACTTACTTCAATTTATAATACTCTTACCATTCACTAAGTATATCATTAAGTAACAAATAGTAGTTAAAACTATATAGTTATTGTAATATTTTGATAAAAAATAGTTGATGAATGAAATAAATAGCTAACATACGAAATTAAATGGTGAATTTTAAATTATAAGTAAAATAATTATATTTCATTAAAAAACAAAATAATATTTATTTGAATGGTATTTTTGTAAAATATTTTTACTATTTATAACAAAAACTATAATTATATGTAGTGATTAAAATTTTAAAATGAAACATAAAATATCATTTTAATTATGTTATATTTTTAGTGTATGACATTTCAAAAGAAATATTTTAAAAATTGTTTAAAAACAATGTTCCAGAGACGAAGTCAAGTATTTCATTTACATTCAATAGGTATACAATAAAACAACACATTATAGTTTAGATTGTGCGGTAAACATTATTTTAATTTACAAATGGCGTAGTTTTACTTTCGTTTGACCTATGAGCCGAAGTATAACAATGTGGCAACTTGTAAGTAGATAACCATAAAAAATAACATCATGACAAAGTTTTCAAGAACTTTCAATCAAAAATAATTATTTCAGTTATCAGCTTAAACCTCAGAATAACATGTAAGTTTACGTTATTCGAGTTTTTCAGCTAAATGTATTATAATATTATATAATTTTTTTTTAAACATTACTTATACAAAATAATCACAGGTTGCTGAACTGTCAGACACGACAGGAGAATAACGTTTGTTTGAAAAAAAATAAAAACAAACTTATTGAAAACCAAAACAAATTATTTTTAACCTATTGTTTAAATACTTTTTCTAATATTATTGTTACATTAATAGTCGGTCAAGCAGCTTGGTGGATTCATTGCACCGTTCATTTCGTATAGGCTAGCTATTGCTATAAAAATCAAATACCATAACATAAGGACAGCTCCAAATTTTCTATCCAACTTCCATCCATTCATGTGCGTTGCCACTAACAAAAACACTACAGTCGATAGTAGTGTTAGAGTGCAATAAGTTAAGCCTATAAAACAACGATTAAATAAGTATCAGATGTATGCAAAATATTTTTGATCAGTTTTAAAGTGTTCAAACTTTAAACCACAGTGAGTCTTATATAGGTCTTAAAAATATAAGCTTAAATAATTAATTAATATTATAGTGATTTAAAGGTTTTTAATTTGATAAAATAATCTAAAATGAATTGTAATATTATATAGAAAAACAATTAATATATTAAAAAGTGTAATTTTTTAGATTCTAAACCCAAATGTAATGGTTGTACAGTTATATTTTTAATTGTTTTATTTTATTTCTATAAATAATTTCGAGTATTAAATTTGTATTAGAAGCAATATACATACCAAACTTTAATGAAAATATTTAAAAATTATTAAAAAATTTGACAAAGATTCGTAAAATTAGAATTTCTCTTTAACTTATAAACTTTAAACCTTTACAGAAATGTCGTAATTTACTACTAGAATTTTTTGGACAGTTTAAGAATGACTATATTAATAATTTTCTTATAAATACATTATTTAAATTACATGTTAATCCCTACTTAAAAAATTACCCAAGTATTAATTTTAATGAAATTCAACTTACCTTTACTGTACACTTTTACAGTACTTCCTGGATTAAATACGGCCGTTTGTAAAAACCAAGGTAAGCCTAAGCATACTAATATATCAAACACATTACTTCCAATTGCATTAGATACAGCCATGTCACCGTAGCCTAAAATTAAATAGTATTAATTAATTTTGGTGTTTAATAACTGTATACTATTTTCCATTATATTTATGATTTTGAAGAAAACTTCTGAGAATATAAATCTATACTAATAAAAAAGAAAGTACTTAGTAGTTAGTAGTTTAGTACCTACTAGCGTACAAAATATTTTTTTGTCTACTATAAATATTTTTTTTCTCTAAACATAGGTATATTATAATATTATTCTATGTTTGAAGCTAATAGATTACAAAAGGTTTCTTTAATTATCAGAACTTTTTATAAACACTTTATAACTCAAAAATGTATTAACAATTAAAAATGTAAATATACTGTTATGTATTTGTATTTTCGTATATAATACCTTCTTTTACTACTGCAAGACTAGATAAAGCGTCTGGTACACTGACTCCAGCTGCGACAAATGTTAGGCCCATGACTGTATCTGGTATTCCAAGCGTATTACCTGTTGAATTAAAATTATTGTGATTTATACTTTAAAATATCTAAAAAATACTTCAATCTTTATAGAATTTATATTTAGTTTTATAGTAAAGTTATATGATCGTATAACATGAGAAACAATTAGGTAATTAAGAAAAACTAATTTTTATTGGTAGTAATAAATTGTCAATACGTTAAAATAAGGTACAATGTATTTAAATCATGTAAATCTTACCTATAACTGTGATCATCCAAACCATTATATAAGAGTACACAGAAATCCATAGCATAGATATGACGAAAGTTAATCCATACCAATTTTTGAATATTTCTTTTCGGCAATCTGGCATTGTATAATAACATGTAAAATAAATTGGATACATCAAGAACCACTGAATTATTTGGAAGATGTTTCCATTGTCTGGTTTTAGGAGAGGATTGACCTAAGATAATATAAAATAGGGTGTATTAAACATTTTGTTCTATGTAATTTAGCTTGAAATGTATTTGATTGGGATATTTTATTTTTTCAATTATTTTATATTAACTAAATTATAGATATATTATTTTAAAATATATATGTGTATATATGCATGAATACGAATCATAAGATACATACCTCATCAGCTTCATGGTATACTTTAGGTATGTAATAGTCAGGGTTTTGCTGAGTTTGTTGATTTTTTATTTGTTGGTTCTGTTCTTGATGGTCTATTCCTGTTGATCCAGTTGTATCATATCCCGTTGGACTTTTAGTACCAGTCAATTGAATTTGTTCTTGCCCTTCCTTGGCATCTGACATAGGTTGATCCGCAAATAATTCATTAATCTACAAAAAAAAATATTACTATGCTAACGTAATTCGTAATCATGCAAAAACAAATTATTGACTAACTTGTCCATGATTTCTAGGAGGGAATGGTAAGTTCCAAGTATTTGCCCATGCTTCCAAGTACAAGTTGTAATACAGCGCTACACAATAAATGACATACGCCAGGAGCAGCATAGAACTTTCGATCCTTGCATTATATAAATGTAAGTTTAATAAATCTGAATATATTTTCTTTAAATCAAATTTACATAAACTTATAAATATTAAATATGTACCATGAAATAGTCTCATTATAAATAGCTAAAAGCATAATCAGTATGCTTATGGTGTAGAAAAACGAATCCCTGCAAAGGGGCCACCAGTTGAGATAAGTCACAGTCGTAGTGGCTAAACCACAAACAGCTATGACAAACATGATATTGAACACTGCAGATCCAATGACGCCACTCACACCTATGTCGTCTTTAGCTAGGAAAACACCAATGATAACTGTGGCTAATTCAGGAGCTGAGCTGCCAGCTGCCATGAAAGTGGCACCCGCGACATCAGGGCTTACTTTTAGTTCTACGAACAAATTCATTTTTTTGAAAATTATGAAACTTAAAGTTGATTAATATTAATGTTATATGGAAATGTTGATTAGTTAAACAATTGTAAAAATGTTTTTTTTTTTTTTTTAGATTTAATACTTTATTCATTTATTAATGTAGTTATATTTTATTAGAAGGGAAGAGATAGAAAATAAGACACTCAGCCTTTAAAATAGCTTACTAACTTACACATTTTATATAAGTTAGAATTTTAAAAGACGTTCGTATTTATATTTATACCAATTTATTAATCATGAATAATTTTTATCAGGAAAAAATATAAAACTAAAACCTAAAACTCCTAGATCTGATAAGATTTAGGGTTGGATAAATGATATTACTGTATTGGTCTAATAAACTTGAAAACAAATGAATGTATCATTGCTCTCGATAAAAAAATATTCTTTGTGAAAACGGTCAAATAAATAAAAATGGTAAATTTTTTCGGTATTTTTTTAGTTTTCGTCTGTTTTTTCAACTATTTAGAAGACTATAGGAAATTTTGTAAAATTACGCTTCTAAAAAACTGAATACACAACAACGTATATTCTATAATAAATCTCCCAAAGTTGTAATGATCAAACTACTTTCCTGGTCAAAATCGTGTACAGAGACACAACAAAAAATAAATAAAAATAAAAAATACACGTTGGTAATACCAATAAATTCTTAGTTTCACTCAGAATTTACAACAATGAAATTACTTATAACAGCAATTATGTAAGTATACCTGGGACAATCAATGGATGTTAAACATTACTCAAAATGGAACCTAATGTAAAATCTTAAACAACATGTTTGTATACAAAGCAGACTTATAAAGTTATAAATTAATATATAGTTAAATCAATAATAATTGTTCCATTATATTACAAGTTATTATAATATTAGTTAAATATCTAATTATAATTAGTATTAAATTAAGGTCATGGAATAAACTATTTGAAATCATCATACTATATTGGAATTATAATAAAACGAACAAAAATCTATCTGCGTGTGGATTAATTATTAAATTATACTAAATGAAATACTAATAAATTACTTTAAGCTCACATTATTGTATTAATATATTAAGATATTTTTACCTGATTTTTAATCCCATATTATATATTTTACCTTCGCAAATTCTATCCAGTGACTTCACAAAATAATTATCACAAACGATTGCTAATCCTAGGAAGCTATAAATGCATAATATGATGTGGATTAATACTCCTCCTCGACGTCTTACTGATGGTCTCATAAAGGGTCTGGGAAACTGTTTTATTGCTGGTGGTGTGCATTTTTCAAATTCTTCACTGTTGATAATTGTCGTATTCGATGGAGTTAACACCTAAAATTAGGTTATATCAATTAAGCTTTTACTAATTAATCTTGTTCAAGGAGAATAGTAGTATAACATAAAAACTTGCTCTTTAATCTTTTATAATAAATTAAAATCCAACAATCACGGGTATCAAAATTATGACGGTATGAATATACTTTAGTAAAATTAAATATGTATAATATAAAATATTTTACTGCGATTGTCATATTTATAACATACCTTTATGGTAAAGGAAAAATAAAAATCAATATAATGTTTGTTAATAATTTATGTTAAATTTTTTAATGGAATAGTGATCTTTATTACAATTGATTGTCATGAAGTACACTTTATATTTATAGTAGAATAAACTTCCTTGAATACTCAAATAATAATACGTTTATAATACTAATTTGACTACCACAGTGAAGGGTATTAATTAAATTTACATAAAGTTAATCTAACGTATTAATTAAACAAATATTTTACTATTTTTTGCAGTATTTTAATATTACACATTATTTTATAATAAGTACTAGCTATGGTATTCAAATTTTAAGTACTAACTAAAATGAATAATGTTTGAGATAATGTGATACACCCGTAATTTAAACGTAAAAATATATTTTACACTAGACGAAACCATTCCGTGTGACATATTATATGGAAATGTTGATTAGTTGAAAAACCGTAAAAATGATTTTTTTTTAGATTTAATACTTTATTAATTTATTAATGTAGTTATATTTTATTAGAAGGGAAGAGATAGAAAATAAGACATTCAGCATTTAATATAGCTTACTAACTTAAACATTTTATATAAGCTAGAATTTTAAAAAACGTTCGTATTTATATTTATACCAATTTATTAATCATGAATAATTTTTATCAGGAAAAATGGTATGGTAGAAGTATGGTATGGTATGGTATAGTATGGTAGAACGGTCTGTCGCTGCTTACAGTTAAATGTATGACCAAATGTGACGACACGACTCTTATGACGTTGTCCATACTTATTACTTACACAAGTCATACGAATTTCAAATTTTTATAAAATATGTCAAAATTGCAAAAGAGTACAAGTTATTTTGTAGTTGATATTTATTAAAATTTTTGTATTTATACTCAAGGTTTAAAATTTTAATAAAGGTTATCCATAAGTGATTCTTCAAATAACTATAAAATAATATCTACCAGACTTTCAGGAAAATTTTTTATGACCGTCTGAAATTTAAATTTTTACGAAATTACATAAAATAACGATTTATCCTTAACCGATTTTAAATATTTGTTATTATTCAAAAAGTATAAGTTGTAGACATTTTTACCAGTTGTTTAGATTGGAATTTTCTTTAAGTGGTTTTTTTTTTCAAATTATTTTGCTGCTTTTTAAGCAATTTATAGGCATTAAAAATATCCTTTTTTTATAATTGTTGATTAGAAAAAAAAAAAAAAAAATTGGCTGGAACAAAATACTTGAAAATTTAATAAACGTTTCCACAGAAGTTGTTCTTACTATCATTCAAAAATTATTGAAATACTAGACACAAATATGTTTTATTAGCGTTTGAAAAGCAAATTTTAACATAATATTTCAATTTAAATATAACATAATGTGTTATATAATATACCTATCCTAGACTAATAAATCATCTCCGTTCAGAATCGTTGTTCGTATACAATGATACCTATTGCATTCAAGTTTAAAACATCCATTATAATGACCTATCCTGTGGACGAGGTCTACTGCACCTTCTAATGTATAGCAGAGCCATAGACGGACATTTGGATGAATTTTTAGGAGGGCTACAATAATCCAATGTAAAATAAAACGAACAGATAATTATAAAAACAACGTATAGCATTTCAAATAAAGTTTCGATTTTGGGGGGACTATTAAAATATTTACAGTGGTACGCCTCCTTAAGCCCCCCCCCCTGATGTCCGCCTATGAGCAGAGCGAGTCCTCATCCGGTTCTTTTTTTTGTGCCTGTGTACACAATTTCGATCAGAAGGAGGAGTGCTTCGATATATATAAACTAATAACTTTTTTGAAAGTGAATTTCATATAATTGGTACATTCAGAAGGTTATTTTGAAATTTATCAATAATCATTACCAATAATGAAGAAAACCATGTAAAAATTTCAAATAGTTTTAATCCTGATAAGAATTTTTTTATAAATATTTGAAGTAAGACTTATGGACAACTGTGTGTTAAAATTTTGGACCCTAACCTAAGTATGAATACCAACAATTTTATGAATTTTCAACTAAAAAATAACTTGCAAACTATCGCAATGTTGATATATTTCACAAAAATTTGAACTTTATGGGCTTATAAAAAAATTTGTGTCAGACTATTTTCGATTTTTTTATTAATTACGATAAGTTAAATTTATAGTAAATCTTGTGTTAAATTTTCAAGGTTTTTGGACAGCCACATTTTTTTACCGATATTTCAAAAAAAGAAAAAAAACTTAGAAAAATCGGAAATTTAAAGAGTCTACAAATAGGTCACTAAAACTTAAAACACTTAGAAAACTTAGCCATGTATAGAAAACTGTAATATAAACTTTTAGCATAAATTTCAAATACTTGCGGTTTTTTATTTTTGTGTTAAAGCATTTTTAAAAAAAATTAGTTATGCCAAAAAGTTGTTTTACGTAAAAATTCCCATTTTTCCGTAATTTTTTACGGTTTTTTTCAAAGCTTTTGAATAGTATTGAGAATATTAAATTTTTGACTTGCCCAAATATCATCTATATTCACTTTCCTTTCAGAAAAATTCTGTATTAGGAAATCGAATCATTTTTAGTGCTCAAAAACGTGATGACAAACACAAAAAAAAAAAATATTAAAAAAATAAAAATAAAAGCACACATTATTGTAAAATCAATACATTCATCACTTCGTTCAGAATTTAAAACACACATTATTGTTTTATCAATATATGTCCATCACTCCGTTCAGAATCTATAAAACTTAAAATAATTACCGAAGAGTTCTTTGTAGTTTTATTTTCATTTTGGAGAATCGTTTGCGTCGTAAAAATAGATAGTCCGTCACCTGACCCATAACTATATTCCGTATTCACTGGGGTTTCAGATGGCAATGGTTTGTTTGTGGGTGGCAATGGAACGACTGTCGAGGTCGACAAATTGTTTTGAGTGCAATCTATGATGGCAGTCAGAGCGGCATAGAGTAAGAGAAATCCACCCCATATCAATATTGAGCATGATCTTCTTGGCCTCTTCTGTCCAACCATATGACGAACACGCAAAACGTTCTAAAACAAATAATAACATTGTATGACGTACTTATATATATATATGTTTTGAACCTAACCTAACTACTAGTTACTAATTTTTTATTTTTGTACAGTTATAAGTATTTGATTAAGTGATAGAACCCATACAATTAATTCAGTATTAATTCTGATATATTTATTTGATTAATTTTAAATTCCATTATTGTTTTTTATTTAATTATTTATGATTCAAACAGTCATTTAGTATATAGTCTAGTAATTATGTCGTATTATATTGTATATTCAATTTTCATTTTACGACGAAAAAAATGTGTTACATTTTATTATTCTAAAATTTTCTATGTGTTGTGATTTCAAATGTGTTTTACAAATGAAATCTATAATTTGACATTCTTTAGGGCGGGTTAGTAGAACAATTCAGTCAATGGCATGTTTGGAATTTTACAAGTACGAAGAATGTCCATTTTCTGAGAAGACATAAAAAGAAAATATGACAATAGGAGGGAAAATAATCCCAGTGGTATTTTATATATACCAACATACGTATCATTGATGTAAAATAAGCCCTATGAATATAATGAATACATCATACCAGTAGAATTTATTTAGTAAAATATTGAGCCTTTATTGAAATTTAATTATTTTTCAATTATTTTTTAATACTTCATAATTATTTTTAATAATAAGCAAAATTTATGTAATTAAAATATGCATATTTCAATTTAATTTTTATGGTTAAAAATTATGTTCAATACTAAAACGTAAAAATTAGGATTTAAATTGTATAGGTACTCGTTAGTTTCGCTTGTTTTTATGCATCGTAAGTAAATCGTAACAAAAGGGCAATAGAATCTAATGATGTGACTAATAATCCTCCTCGGCTTAGTCCATTGATTTATCGGATTAGGTTACTACTAATTAGGGATGGGCATCAAATCCGAATATCTGAATTTTCCGAATATCCGAATATTCAAATCCAGATTTTCCGAAGTATCCGGATTGTTCGGATTATTCAGATTAATTAATTATTTTTATTGCTAAGCACAAAACAACACTGGTAGTTGAATGCATCAGAAATATAATATACCCGTTCAAAAATGTATGTTAATGAATTTAAATATAATTAAAAATTTAAAAATGAGGCATCGAACAGCGAAATTGAATTGAATAATCCGGATACTCCGGATAACCTGTCAAATCCGGATTCACTAAATTCGGATTTGATAAATCCGAATAATCTGGATTTTTTAAATCCGGATATGCCTACCACTACTACTAATACATTATGTGTATTAGTCAAATACTTAAATACTTAAAGTAGTAACTTTATTAAAAGGACCTTTTTTAAAGAGTTCTTATACGTCCAATACGCCCCCAAAACTTCTTATCGATTCCAACTGTTCCTACTCTACCGTTGCTCCACTCATGTTTGCAATTGAAAACTAAATTATATAGATATAATAATAAAATACTTATATATTCTGTTGAACTATCTTTAACGCATTACATCGTACTGACAACTTATTTATGTTACAGTACGTTAGTAGTTTTATGTTTTATATTTTTTATTTTTACTGTTTATTTAAAAAAATAAAACTTATATATTTATGTAAGTAATACTCATTAGAACTAAGACCAAAATACATGTATGGGTGCTCTATGATTTAATATCGGTCGATCACCCCTATATATGCATATTTAATGTAATTTATTAGTGCAATGTTTTTCGTTGTTGTGACAGCCCGCATTGTTTTTTTAAAATTGACGTCGTGTCATAGTAAAATACAACATTTATCTTTTGTCAGTCGACGTGGTAGAATATCGAATTTCACCAAAAATATTAAAAAAAGATCATTGAACGGAGAGAAAAATAATTAATGGACACATACACACACACACACACAAACACACACAATACTCGCGCGCTTGTGCACATGCGTGATTGTATACCGTGTAGCGTTTTTGCTCGTTCAAAATATGTCAGGCGAACGAGCATTATATTATTATAGGCGGCCATATAATCTCTTTTGTATTGTTAATGAGACAGCAAGTGCACTTCACTATACCGCAGCTGTGTGCACGCCATTCGTTGCGCCAAGAGACGAATAAAGTATAACAGCCACGTCTCCTCACACCCTCTCTTCTTCTTCTCTCTCTCTCTTTTTCACTCTCTCTCTCTCTATCCTCTCATACACTTCCTCCATCGAACCTAACATCCACGCAATAACAATAATAATGGAATCGGACACCTGTCAGCAAAATTCGCTTCCTGAAAACCCAATTATATACAGAAACCTCATCGAGGGCTGCTTATGACGTTTATCGGGACCCAAACCGTCCGCACCAATTGCAATGCTGCGTGTTTCCCGGACGTGTTTTGTTCGAGTCTGATGATCGGATTGCAATAGTACGATGAAAGAATAATATAAAATACAACATCAATCGAATTGAAGTGATTCTATCTTTATTTTACTAATTTCGCGGTTGTTATTATTAATATCATACTGATTACAATTTTACCTTTTGACCCACGTCCAAATTCGTCTGTGATTGCAGTGACGTGATGACGCGATGCGTGTGCAGTTATGCAGTCGATTGCTGCTGCTACTGTTGTGTTACAGCTGTAACTGACTTGTTGGTTTTTGACCTGTAAGAGGGATACGCTGTAAGAGGAGGCCCCGTGGCCTGGTGGTGGTTAAGTCAAACACCGGTGCGTTGATGCTGGTCAAAAATTCTTGGATTCGAAAATCGATCTTCGGAGAAAGGGTGGAAGAGTAAGATGTTGACAAGGAGAAGAATAGGTCGAATAAAAAATATTCGACCTTAATAACGTGACCGCTATTGCTGACCCGCGGGGGCGTACAATATAACTATATCTATAGTGAATCGAAACAAAACTGATCGCAGAAAAAAGGTTCTGGTTCAAATTACAACAATAATAATAATTATTATTATTATAATTATTTTTATTGATATACACGTGCGGCAGTGACACGATGACAATTATAATTGCAATGCGATGGGATAGCGGCGCTGAACGTGCACGACAAAAGGGTAGACGATTTACACTGGCCGCCGTGTATACAGCTCGGTATTACGCGCTCAGTGAGTGTACGGGCGCGCGGGCGCGCGTGTGTTTGTGTGAGTGCGCATTTGTATGAGTGTGTGTGTGTGTGAGTGTGCATTTGTATGAGTGTGTGTGTGTGTGTGTGTGTGTGTGTGTGTGTGTGAGTGTGCATTTGTATGAGTGTGCGTGTGTGTGTGTATGTGTGTAAACGTTTGCATTCATGGCTGCCAAAGCGCAAGCTCGGCAGCGAATCCGCACAAGTCGAATGGCGTTTGTGTAACAACACGAGGGGGAAACGTATCGATATTCCGATGGCGCCGCTGCCGCTGCCGCTGCCTGCCTGCCGCCGCGTAATACGTTCACCGAGGGTGTGTAGGCCTCAGGCCGATCACAGACATTGTCGATTCGTCTGCGGTTGTTCGCCATCACCGGCATTCGCGGTCACCCATCCTAACGTATCGACAAGCGACATATACAACGCATATATGACGTGTAGTATAGCAATCAAACTTGTTTTTTGCCTAAATTACTTCTATTCTTACCACTGAAGGCAGAATCTAAACATAAAATTTAGACATTTTAAAATCTGTTATCTGTTATTATTAACTATACATCATGTTCATTGACCATAATGAGCCATGACCTTAAGAATGAATCCGTTTTTGTTTCTTTTTCTTATATGTCTATACTCATGTTTACTAGGTTTTTTGCCATTACAAACAAATTTAAAATAATAATAGCGATGTTAGTAAAAAGGGTGAAACTCTACGGCCGGATAAGATTCAAGGATGAATGAATGATATTTCTGTATTCGTCTTTTAAATTTTAAGATAGTGTATCATTGTTTTCAAAAAACAATTTTAAGTGAAAAAGATCAAGGTTATTTATTTATAGAGATGGTTAATAAAGTAGAGTATAATCAAATTTCTTAATAAGCTAGATTAAAGTTATAATGTTTTAACTTTTGGAAAAAAAAATTGTTTTAAATTGTGAGATGTTTATCAACTGCTAATACATAAAAACTCAGAAAATATTTTAAATCACTACAACGTGACAGCCAAAATATCAACCAAATAACTTATATTGTAGTCTAATGAAATATAGTGTGTCGTATAGTACTAACCGTAGCCGTATTCAAATAAAGATAAACCTGTATCCAGGTTCCAGTTTTTTGTAATTAGTTGGAAAAATGTAAAGAACTTCAAAAAACTATCATCTCTAAAATAAAAACTAGACAAGAAAAGACTAGTATAAATCAGAGTAATCATATTGATTGAAAACGTGTACACGAATACAAACATTTTTTAAAAAAAAAAAAACATAATATGTGGTACATTTAATACATTCCGAGTGAAACAATTTGTATATATTATAAAATTAACTTTTTTCAATTTTTATTAATATATCCAATAAGACAGGCAGGTCAAACTCAAAGTATCAAGTGGGCCAAACATATTGAATTGTTTAATAAGCAGGCCGCACATAACCAATTAATGAAAATAAAAATTTGTATATTTCAATTTTATTTTTTACAACCAGTACAAATAAATTCAAAAAGCTTAAAAAAATCAACATTAAAAAAATCCCAACTTTCTTGAAATTGACGATGTTCATAATTCATAGGTAATTTTTTTACTACCACTTGGTTTTGATAGAGACATTTTTAAATATTAAATTTACAGTAGAATAGACAAAACAAAATTTAAATTCTAACACACGGTGTTTATCGAACGACTAGATTCCAAAGTTAAACGTGTCGCGTACCGATGATATAAATTATTCTACAATATACGTTTAGTATTTTAGATAGTACCAATCCAATTACAGTTTATCAGAAAATAAGACATAATAATGTATACCAAATTACCAAATATACCATTATCTAAAAATCTAAAATAATTGAGACACGATATATAATTTCTTTTTTTTTTTTTGTCCAATAATATTTTTAGCCATGGGTTACAAAAAAGTAAGCCACGGGCCGCGTATTTGACATGCCTGTAATAAGATATAGCATAATAAAAGTGAAATATAATATTGAACATTAGTGAGATGCGTAACATATAAAGATTTTTATCATTTTTTTTTTTTTTGCTAATGCAAAATTCTTTTCATGATTACCGTTGTCCGTTATCCGTTATTGGATATTCTGGAGGATGAATATTTTCACTTAAAAATAGATGGTACTTTCAATTGCCAAATTTTTATAGTTTTTCTTCATTTTTTTCTTTGCTTTTACAATTTTCTCTTGATTCTAAATTGTAAACTACTTGTATCTCTATTATATTCTTATACACATGTGTTTAAAGAACATATAGTATTAAATGTATTTGAGTTTTTATTTTTAAAGAGAAAACTTCTCTTAGGAGACTCTAGATTTCATTGGAGTAAACGAGTGAAACGATTCTAGTATACTATATTAGTATACGAACAAATGTTAACGAAAGTGACCATAGGTGCAAATATAGAGGAGGCTGGGGGGTCTAAGCCCTCTAAATTTTGTGCAGCCTCCTAAAAAACCTATAACATACGTACACTAAATTATGTTATTTAAAATATTTTTCATTACTATTTTTGCTTAGAACATTTTATAAAATAAACATCGAAGATTTAAAGTGTGAAATGTCTGTATTTAAAAATATTTTAAAGAGAAACATAGAATATGACTAGGTATTCAAAGAAAAATCTTATTCAACAAATTTTTCCAGATGTATTTAAACTTGTACAAGTAGCAATCACATAACCAGCCAATTCATTAACTTGTGTGAGATAATTTTTCAGTAATTCGAAGGATCAATACGTCATATATTTAAAGTCTATTATGTCTCAAAACCGTTTCAGTGAATTAGGTACACTTAATATCAAAAATGATGTTATTGTGAATGCGGAAGACATTTTAAATGATTCTTTTAA
Source organism: Chaitophorus viminalis (assembly GCA_025469195.1). Taxonomy (NCBI): domain Eukaryota; kingdom Metazoa; phylum Arthropoda; class Insecta; order Hemiptera; family Aphididae; genus Chaitophorus; species Chaitophorus viminalis. The sequence goes on from JAIPRK010000481.1 coordinate 188,592, forward strand.
AATAGAAAGACGAATAAAATTATTGTACCTAATTAATAATCAATGTATTTAATTAATTGTCAGTTTGTCACGTTAAAATGTGATATTGAAGTATTGTTAATTGATGATTATGGTTGGTAAATATGATCCGAGCTCAGCGATGAAATTTTTTGGTTTTATATAAGGGTCCAATATGAACCTGAGTTTCAGCCCCCTCTCCCCCAAAAAAAAAATCTCAAACACTTTTTGCGCTTATAGCAGTGACACTGACATTTGTAATCCAGTATTTCTGTATACATACATTCTATTTATTATAATATATTAATATATATATATGTATATAGATGATTAGGTACGTGTGCTTTTACGTTCATCAGCGGATAGCCGCTCGTATATATACAATACATAAATACCAGAGAACAGGCAACACTGAACAATATAAATATATATATATATATATATTATACCAATGTGATGCGTGCGCGTGTGCCAGCGGTATTGTAGTTGTATGTTGTATGTTGTATCACTGTATCACAACAAAAACCCTTTGTAAACTACATGTAAAAGTCGCTATGAAAAAAAAAATTAGATCTTCAAGCACTATAAACGTATAAACCATATACTATAAATATACTATATACTTTATACTATAAACTTTAGTGCTCGAAGATCTAATTTTTTTTTTCTTAGCCACTTTTACACGTAGTTTACGAAGGGTTTTTGTTGTGATATCACTAATTTTTATCATGTCGTTTTTTTTTTTTTTTATATAATAAGTACACTGCTTTACATTGAGCTAATTTTTTTGCAACTTAGTTGGCATGTTTATAATTAAATATATGCAAATATATTTTCTTTGAAATTATAAATAATAATAAACTATTTTTATAATAGCTCAGTGTAGACTATGTTGCCCACAAATTTCAAATATGTATGAAATATGTTAATATGAAATTTGCAAGTTATTTTGTAGTTGAAAATTCATAAAAAAATTTTTATTTATACTTATGTTTCAAAATTATAACATAAGGTTATCCATAGTTACTACTCTTCTAATAACTATAAAAAAATTTCTACCGGACTTGAAGGAACATTTTTTATGACCGTTTGAAATTTAAATTTGTACGAAATTGCATAACATTTTTACCATTTATTAAGATCGGCATTTTCTTCGAAGTTCGAGTCATATTGAAACCCTTCATGTCAAAATCCACCCTCAGCATATAAGCTTATTGTGCATTTTGTGTATAGATTGTTTATTTCAAATATATATATATATAAAAAATACTTCGCTAGAAAACCATAACATCTACATACAATGCACCCCTCCAAATAAAAAAAATGAAAAATTTTTGACGTGGTATCACTCAGGGAACATCTCTGTGAAAAATGTAAATAAAAAATTTGTAAAGTTATATAAATACCCGGTCGAAAAACCGTAACATTTAAATATAATATATCCCTCTCTCCTTCTGGGAGTTATTATAACAACTATTTTGTAAAGAAAAATTTAACAATTATTAAAATGCTTTGCTAAAAAACAACAATTTCTAAATAAAATATACCCCTTCTACCCTTCTAACGAAAAAAAAATGAAAAATCGGGAGACTTAGCGACACTTAAGGAAGTATTTATAACAACTCTGTGAAAAAAAGTTGTAAGACAATTCAATAGTTGCGTCAGAATTTAATATATAAAAAAAGCCTGTTTTTCTTGAGTACCAAGTATTGCAAATGCTATGGAACGAATTATACAATTCCCATAATCTAATACCTATGATAATATAGCTAATATGGGAATTGATTGATATTCTATACATATCATAATACAGTTGTACAACAAAATCAAAAATAGTGTTTTTATTATTGGTTTTTAATAGAAAATACCAATAACGACAATAACGCAGCAGTAAATACTACCAACGCACATCGCTAAACGTAGAACTATAGGGGAAACTAAATACTTTCAAAAACCATTAAATTTATATATCTTCGAACTTTTCTCGTTGCTATAATGATATTGTTATTCTCATTGGCTCATCTACATACCAAATACTTGCGTTTAAAAAAAATCATGAAAATCAGTCTAGTAGAACATAGAAATAGCCTCATTTTTAGTAATTTATACATAAAGATAAAGATAATAATTATTAAAACTATTATATTAATTTGTATTATGTATTATGTAATATGTATTTGTTCATAATTTCGGTCAGTGTTTATTTCGCGACTGAAAACGTAAAAAATTATAACTGAAATGAGGAATAAAATGAAATTGTGAATAATAGATAAGTCGTAGGAGTATTTGATATAACATTGTGAAAAATCGTTAAATTATTTAAATGACACGTCAAAACACCGTAACCTTTAAATACATACCTCTTTCCTTTTTCTAAATTAAAAAAAATAAAAATTAAAAGTCGGGCAGCATAGTAAGAGGGTATTTCGGGTATTTGGAACAACTTTGAGAAAAAAAATTGGAAAAATAGTGTTTAGTGTCGTCACAAAATTGTAATCTAAAAATGGCTTGTTCTTTTATATATATATAATAAGGATTATAATAATCATGAAGAATAGTTTCATTATATTGCTATGCAACTATAAAAATATTTGGTTTAGTAAATTATTACCACGATGTAGAGAAGATAAGGTGTAAGTGTAACCACTTTCGTATTTACCAATGTAATAATATTGATGTAAAAAATTCATAGACATATAAAAGGTTAGGTCTATGAAAAATTACGGTAGTTTGTTAGTTCAAATTTTAGCACCGGAATTTGCCACCATTCGCCCGAAGGCCAGTTTTTATATAAAATGTAATGGAGATATACATTTAATTTTTATTTAAATGTATTAAATATTGCTTTAGCATTAAAAATCTTCATTACAATATATTATATATTTTATATTATTTAAATAAACAAAGGTTTTGGAATCATTATATTCTTATTACTATGTAAAACATGTAATAATATTATGTAGAATTTAACATATTATGTCATTATAAATTGATTGATTTAAATAAAATTGCTTTTTCATATTATATTATTTCATATTATTTATTACCTATGGGGTTTATTCAATCATTAACAAATATTGTACACAAAAAGGGAATTACTAGAATAAATTGTACGTTGTACCTATACATACAAATATATAATATTACAATGACAAATGTGTATGTTAGTATAAATCTTATAAATCTCTTATAACCTTCCACCACGACTATACGAGTACACACATATGCATAATTAAAAAAACGGATGGGCCTCGCTTTGCTGTACAGTTGGGGGTGGAGTGTATCTCGTTTATAGGATAGGTCCATTATTACAATGGATTTGTTAAATTTGAATGCAATGATAGATATCATTATATACGAATAACGATTCTGAACGGAGTTAATATGTTTGTCTAAAATGTTTATATAATAATATAGTAATTTATATTTAAATTGAATTATAATGCAATTACGTAAAAATTTAAATTTCAAACGATCATAAAATTTTTTCCTTTAAGTCAGGTAGATTTTTTTTTATATATTTTTGAAGATTAGCTTATGGACAAACTAGTGTTAAAATTTTGAACCTTAAGTATAAACAGAAAAAATTTTATGAATTTTTATCTACAAAATAACTTGCAAATTATCGTGATTT